>KE525185.1:93338-178338 GCA_000441895.2 Anopheles sinensis | reverse complement strand
GGCTCGCGACTCGTTCCAGTGCCTCGATGAGGGCTTGTTTGGAGGGCTGCAAAATGAAGTCACTTCAGGAGCGTAACAACCCACTTCGTGTGGAAATTCTTTTTCGCGATTCCGCTTCCATTGATGCGTTTCTGTCGTTGTCGTGTCATGGTTGCCATTTCCGTCCTCCGCTCGGGTCCGGAAAAGGGTCCTTTTGATGGCCACTGATGATGATGATGGTGGTGGTGGAGGTTGACCGGCTTAAGCAAGGGTTGTTGCGTTCCTCTGGCCAGCGATGACTTCCTGCTGATAAACGGGTGATCTTTGTGAATAAATTAGCATCTATCATGACAGAGTGCTTCTAATCAACTACGCCACACACGCCACATTTCATTCCATTCGGTTCCAGGCGAGATGCGTGCGAAAAGGGTTTTCTGCTTCTTTTTATGTTGGTTCGTTGAGTTACCCAGTGGATGTTTTTAATTTTCCCGCAACGTATGCAACTTGCATAAGGCCTTGGAACAACATTCTATCAAGCTGGTCGATCATTAGTTCGTCGTGTTATGTTGCTGTCCGTCCACATATAGCTCTCCTTTGATTTTCTTGAAATATTTTCATTTTTTCTAAAAATCCAAATTCATTCGACTGTTTCTTGTTTGGTTTTAAAATGTAAAGATATACTACACAGAATATATGAAAAATTACGACAAGAAGCAGAAAGAGATTTTTTTATTTTTCTTCAATAGTGTTCTGTGAGATTATTTTGGAAATAATCTATTTCCGTATTGAAACCAAAAGGTCTAGTCTTAACACCATAACAAATTCGTCATTTGCAAACACCTCAGTTCCACTGCACTTAAAATTTCCTAAAATTGTTCCATCATACACGGAACGCAACTTTCTCAAGAATGGTTTTTCAAAGCAATTTAACTCCAAATCACTAGAGTATTATCAAAATAATTCAGCTATGTTACAAAACTATGAACAAAATACGATGAAACAGCAAAAAGTTGATGTTTACGTAGAAATCGTATATAAACTATATTTCTCGATTATTTTTGGGAGCTAGCGAAAAGTAAATAATATGTTGATGAATGCCAACAAAAATAATGAGGAAGAGAATTTTGATAAAGAATTTATTTTAAAACAAATCATTGAACTGAAAAAAATTTAAGCACATATTAAATAGTAACAACTTTCCCTAAACATCAACTTTGGGTTCTCGTGTGAACGTGTGACAGGAAGCGTCAAGTCAAAGTTGCTTTCGTTGAAAGTGCGGTTTATTTTCGTTTTCTTAAAAATTAAACGCATGGAATAATTTATAATGAACAACTTAGTTGTAATTACTCTGCCTGAGTAATGTTGCGTAACATAAAACGACTAGTTAAGGCATGGACAACAAAAAAGAAACACTTGGAAGTTTTGATTTATCCACCGGCAAATGCGATCGAAACTATTACTGGCTGCTGAATAATGAATAGCTCCACTCAGTGGCTCGGAGAAGCTCCTTCTCTGTTCATGATATCCATTAAACAACTCTCCATACGCTTTGAACCGGGTATTGGTTTTACGTTCGTGGAATTACTTGCCCGTCATGTTCCTCCTCAACCATGAAGCGTGGTGGCCTTTTCGGAAAAGTTGCGTCGTTACGATTGCATTTAGGAAAACTTTTCCCGTTGCAGGTACATGTCTCCCACCCCTTGCCGAATGCCTGTGGCAACATCTATGCAGCCGAAGCCGAAGCTGACTTTGTCCTTGCCGATGCATTCGCAACCGGGCTACCAGGGCAACGCCGCCACGGGATGCCAAAGAGATTTGCGAGAGGAAAATTAAATATTTTACTAACATATTTTCCCCGTCTCCGGCCAACCTTCCTACCCGGCCTGGGTGTAATGTGTTTGGCTATGTTTGGACTAGATCCTACCCACAGTTTCCTGTTTTGCCCGACGAACCGGGGCGTACGACTGGACCACGCTCAGCTAGTTTTGCCGTTCATGTTTCGTCGTGACCAGCGGAAGATTCGATTTCAACGCCAAGCAGACAAGTTCGCACACAGCTTGAGTTTGTTCGAGCGTAAGGTGAGGTGTACCGGGTTTTCCGCCACCGTAGCCCGCTACACCATCGCGCGGTAGCGGCAATGCAACGCGTTTTCCCTGTTTTTCATCCCCCGTACCGCGGGGGGTTTATCTTCGCCGTTGCGTCCGCCATGGAGAAACAATTTTCTTCCCCTTTATTTTGTTATTAAACTCATAAACTAATATATTAACGAAGTATGAAAGTAAGACTCATCGTACCCGGTGTAATGTTATTGTGCTCCTTTCGGAAAAGAAAACCACTGGTGAGGGTGATTTTTCCTAAGCGGGGGAAAAGGTGAGCGCACTGTAAAGTGAGCAGAAAATGCTTACCCGGACGCATAGAGGTTTTGAGCCGGTTTTTCCGATGCGAAACCACCTTCCGCCCCCTTGTGTCGTGTGTGAATGTGTTTGTGTGTGGGTTTGAGGGCTTACTACTTTTGCTACTGGTGGCACCTCGGTCGCTGCTTTCGTGCGCATCATCGTGGCAAACAACGTCATCATCGTGATTGGTGGAAAGTGAAAAGTTTCCCTGCCCTTGGAAGCGACGATAAAACAATCGTAGTTAGTGGCTGCTGGCATTCTCGAGCGCCGTCACGAGCTAGGGCTATGGGAAGTAAGGATGGAAGGTGTTGCAAAAAGGTATCGTTCCCGACGTCGCACGGCAATATGCAAGGGGAAAAGATTTTGTAGGTAAACTTTAACCCAGAATTTATACGGCCATCGAGTGCACCGAAAACTTTTCCGGTTGGTTTTCCGGTTGCAGGAGAGAAGCAGGATAAAAGAAAAACGCCCATACCGATTTTCCCGTGGGGCACCCGCGGCTATTGTAGTGTTTTCTTAATTTTCGAAATGAAATATCTCCTACGGTGGGTCCTGCGGTGCGCCTAAACACGGTTTTTGCAAACAAAAGAAACCCGTTGCGCTGCGGTTCACCGTTCGGTAGGTACATATGCGCCCGTTTCCAGGTAGAATTTTCCGGTTCGATCCACACGCATCCAAACGTTCGGTGGAAATGAGTTTCCCTCTAGCAACCGCGGGCGCGCGAGCAAATCCTTCATTCAGTCCCTTGTGAACCTAAACATGTACGAACTGTCACTTCGGGCGAACAATGGGTCGGTTGGAATCAATGCTGAACCCCTCCCAAAACCCAAGAATTGACTTCCCAACCCAATGGCGGTGAAGTTTTTGGCTTAGCAACGATTCACGCAGAGACGCGCGCGCTTTTGTGGTCGGCTTCGAATGCCTCGAAGTCGGGAGAAATTCGATTCGAACTCTTTTATGGTTGCTCCGGTTCAGCTCCATGTAGTCTTCCCATTGTGCTAGGGTTTCCACTGGTTCACGGTTTGGATGGATGGTGGCTACGTGAGAAAATTGGTAAATGGTCCCGAAGTGCAAACGGACGGCAATTGCATCGGCTACACCGGCACCGCATCGGTAAAGCTTTTGTTTGTACCCGGACACGGAGTTTCATTCACCAACACGTCATGGATCCGCTGGATGGGCGGCACACAGTGGTACAGTGGAAGTCAATTGCGTGGACATTTTCTTTCCCTTTCTCTGCAATCTTCGTAAAGTCAGGAATCATCCAAGAAATACACTTTTCGTAACAAATACTTCGAAATTACAAATAGATTAACATTCCACTGAGACTTCATGAAGAGATGTTGAATAATATTTTAAAGCCCAAATGAAAAGCATTCAATTTTCTTCTCGCGAGCTAGAGGAAAACAAATAAAAATCTTCTACACGAGAATTTCTTTTCACAAACATCGTTCATTTTGAACTTCTCGCCGAGTGCTCGAAACATTTAAATTCCGGATAATAATACTTCAGTTGGCATTTTTAAAACTGATTGTCATTAAAAGCTGTATCCTTTCTCAATTTTGTAGTGTTCTCAGGAGCGTTCAAGCTAATTTTTTGTCTCACATTTTCACTTGTCTCACACTTCACAAGCTCATAAGACAAATTAACACCGAAATCATATGAAATAATATTTCTTTTTCGGCCAATTGTTACACATATATTTAGCTGAAATTATTAAAAAATTCACCTAATTCACGTTTTGCTACAAATTTGCCTTACGACTCCTACTGTGCATTAGAAGCATAAAATGTGGTTATGCTTACGTTGCATTATGTGTGGTGCCTCAAACCGCGTTCATACCGCCGCAAACGGTATCCTCACTGTATCCACAAAACAGTGTAATATGGTGCACACGTTGCTTTTAAATTCTTCGAAAACCCCACAAAACACATTAGTCGAATATGCTTTGCTTATCCTGTGCAATGTGCAACCGGAGTCACACCACATCGGTGGAATTGTTTAACGTAGAACACCGGAAACTGTTTGCGCTAGGAACTAAGGGGAAGCCAACCGGCGGGTGGAAAACTTTTCACCGATATAAACACACGTTTTTGTCATAACTCGATCCATTCCGGACCGCTATCGCAATGGGATAACCAATTTGCGGGAGCGGTGGAAACGTTTGTACGCAATTGGAAAAGTAAACGGGCATGTGTTATCTTTCGTTGGCTAAGCATAACATTATTCATGTGAGGTGATTTTTTATGGTATCAAGTTTTTAGTATTTGCCACGAAAAACATTTATACGTTTATTTAATACCTGGAAATGTGTAGTCTTGCGGTCATAAATGCACTATAATACAGTTTCAAAAGAGCCAAAACGAAGCTAAGCATTCCGATTTGTGCCAAAATATTGCGGAGCCTCAACTTTTGCTGATTGATACAAAAGATGGGGATCCCCTTTCGCTGATTGCAATTTATTCGCAAGAGAAATAGTTTACGTTTCTTTGTGTTAACCGCACGCTTTGATTGAGCTTGTGAAGTTATTTCCGATGCTTTTGAAAGTCAGAACCCGCTTCGTTTGGTGGAGACCTCCATTTTTTCTGGGGACCGCCGGTTCTGCCTGAAGATGTTTCACTTTCAAGGGTTTTTATAATTTGAATTTATGGTTCCGCTTGCTTGAACCGCTCGAGAGAGGGTCGGGAAACGGAGCCTTACAAGGAGAAGGCTCGGTGTAAATCGTGTAACGGCAACAAGAATCCCGCTATTCGAGCCAAACTCGTGACCAGAATTCTGAAAACTGTTCACCACAGCTCACACTGAAGGCAAGAGCAGGACCAAAGAACGCTGCCCACGCAGGGATCTACGAGGGGTTTCTACGGAGGGTTGATCCAACAGGATACAGTGTCAGATTTTTTCTGCCCCTCGTCGCCGACGTTCGAAGCTCGACAAAAATGCTGAACATTCGGAAGAGTGTTTCGAAAAAGTGCTACATCTTCCTGGGAGGATGATGCAGCGTTTGGGGGATTCTGCCTTGGGGTTGGAGCATCAGAGCACGGTACGCTCGAAGGAACGGACTTCGTCCACAGCATCATCACCGCAATATGTATATAGATGGATACATATATTTTATGCGGTACGACGTACAAGCCAGTCGGAAGCCTCAATCCCTGGCAATGTGCTTTTTTGTCCGCTCTCCCTGTTCTTTTCTCATATTTTTGAGGACTGATCGTTGCTAATAAATCTGGTCAGTGTGGCTGGTGGTTTGGTAGCTTTCTACTGCACGGAACAAACCTAAGCCACGTCCTGGAACGGTCGATGTTTTGTCTAAATTTCTCCACCATTTATCCTTCTCGCATGACAAACGAGCTCGGTGTGGGACGAAAATCCAACCACGCGACCGACGGGCCCAATTCTCGGCCCGGAAGGAAAATCTTGTAACCAACTCGGCGAGACATGACGGTAATATAAATAAACATAAATTTAATATTCTACCGTGGTAGCGTTAGCAGTGCCATCAACCATTTATAGATCTGCCTTGTTTTTTATGTCGGCGAACAATTTTCACGTTTACATATTTTGAACACGCTGCAATGTTTGGTCTTACCTCAATATAAATAAAACAAAGCCTCTAGGCTCATTGTAATGTTACCGCGGTTTAAAGCATTATGCTTTCCTTTTTTGTAGATTTGTTCTGTTTGCTCAGAGCGATCTCATGGCACAGAGGTCAAGAGACCTTCTAGACTTTTGCTTTCATTTAGTTTCTACTTTGATGATAGTTTGATTTAATATTATTTTTATTTCAAAAGCTTTTATTATTTTTTTCTTGCTTATGTCAAGTAACAATCTTTTTTTCATTAATTTTATTGTTTCTATATTCAAGTATATTAGGGGTGCCCATGGCGCAGCGGTAGCGCCCCCCCCCCCCGGTATTACGAACGGCTGACCACCGATCTAATAATATACCGTCTATCGGTCACAGTAACTCTCTTCGGAGAGAGGCCTTGTTCCACTTGGGGATGTTGAGCCACATAAGAAGAAGAAGATATTCAAGTCCAATGTAACTTAATTAACAAAACAGGTAAAATCAAATATTCAGCTAATGGTCGCTTTATTAATTACTTTTTATCCAAGAGATCAATTTCATGTGCATATAGCAATTTGGCAGAAATGTCATAGACATACAGAAAAATTAATTTAAAAAATGCTGTCGTAAATATGTTTTCCAATTTTAAAGCAATTTACCCAATACAACTCAGCAAATAAAAAAATTACAACATTTTGCCTGTATTATCAACGAATGCACTAACAGTATTTTTAACATCCTTTTCCATGTTTTGTTACAGTTTAGTTCATTTTCGTGACTTTCTTTGCTTTATGAAAGTACGATAATTTGAGATAAAATTATCAATAACAAGTCAAATAAAAGACAATTTGAAAGCAATATTTACTTGTTTGTTAATGTTTAATTAATCTCGTACGCACTCCTTCTCGTTCCATCGTTCGGTTCCATCTGCTTAAGTGCATTGATCGAAGTGTCATAAGAAGTTAAAAGGCGTTTGTCACCCGCCAACAATGTAGGCAATACTTCACCTAATTGAATGTGAATCGATCAATCAATTCGGCACATTAATTCATCGACACACACATTAATCATTACCCACCCCGGGCAGGTGTAATTTTATGTCAACCTGCCGCAAGTAATGTGTGTTGTCTGCCCGTTTATCACATTATCTGCTGCGTTTCGGATTGACTGACTGACTGATTGTAACGGTACGTAACGCAACTCATCTTCCAAGCAAGCGATAATGTATTTACTTAACAATTTGACGAGATAAAGTTCTTCGCCGAATCGCTCGCATGGCTCGCGTGCTTTGGTGTACATATCTTACGATGTGCGAGCCTCTAATGCAGGAACCATGTTTGATGTTAAACATGTTGGATTTTACGAAACACCCATAATTAACATCGGAGTTACTTTGTCTGAGGAAGATATGAGAAGTGCAGCTTATATCGGAATGTTTGCAGCAAGTTTGGATAAGGGAACTTATCTCCCGATAACTTGCGACATACGTTCGGTACGCGTAGGATAAAGTTGGTCTACAACTCGCCCCCCAAAGCGATCGTCAACCTCGATGGTTTCCGGTTTCATTAGCATCAAGCGAGAGCTAATCCGGCCGGATGAGGAAGAGAAGATGCGACAATTTTGGCAGCACATCCCCTGGAAAATAACGCTCCATTATCCTTACGCGGATAGTTTTGCTTGTGGTAAAACTCTCTCTCTAAGCCAGTCGAGGAAAGAGTCCCCTTAAGAGCCTCGGGACTTTCGCCGACGGGGAGAGAAGCCGTCAATCCTCGGGCTGACTGATAGTGACTTACATGAAAAATGACCTAATAACTACTGTTATGGCATATCATTAGTTACTCCAATCACAATTAGCCGTCGTGTGCCGCGTGTGACCATTGTCGCCATGCAATCGTTAGTGATCCGGTCGCCGTTGGAACGGCACCACTGCTGTTGTGCTGATGTTTATTGAAGAAACACGTCTCTCAGCTTGCCCAAAGAAAAGTTTGGCGTACCGTATAACGCCGTTGAATGCTGAAGCGTGGGCAAACGGGGAAACGATACTCAGCGCTCTGATTGATGGTACACTATTTATAATCCACGCCCTGGCGTAGTGTGTAGTGACACCCGCCTCCGGCCGTAATGGTGACTTGCGCGACTACAGTTGAAGCCAACGAAATTAACATTAGCATACATTCGGTTCACGCTGTGTGGAGCGCGTTTTGGCAAAGTTTACGAGCGAATGGTAAAGGCGCCTAGAAACCGCCTGGGCTGTGTACGAGGAAAACAGAGCAGAAAAAATCAAACAGGAAGCGTCACTATTTTCCACAACATTACAAAAACCCAACCGGAAGGCTATGAGCCACAGAAAACCTTTGCCTTTGTTCCGGCGTACGAAAGGCGATCGACGATCGACGAAACGGTATGTTTTAATGTGCCTTCTCCTAACCCTCCTCCTCGTGCGGTGAAAGGGAAAGAAGTGCACGTTCATCCCGAGTCCGCACCGCACAGTGGAATAAGGTAGAACAACCAAGCGGTCTTTGCCTATTTTGTCCAGGATGTTTTATCAAAATTTATCAAAAAAACGGACAGATTTTGTATTGAACATCCAAATGGTGTCACTTCTCCTTTGGTGTCACTAGATTATGTAAAAAGGTTGGTACTTGAAATATATGCAACCAAAGGACGTAATATAACATTCTATAGCGATATTTGAAATAGCTATGTTCATTCCAGCATAGCATTGCTTCAAATGATACGATCCGGGATTTTGTGTCACGTTTTGATTCGCTTTTGTTTTGTTTAATTCATTACCAAAGCTTGAAGACCTTTATTTATTTACACTAGATTATCCATCACAAACATGTTATTGCAATGGAATGTTTCAATTGGGTAAACTACTTTATAAACTCAAAATTCCGTAAAAATTTAACAAAAATACGCTTTTTGATTGATTGACTATCTGACTTATTGTTAAATATTTTATTAATTCCAAACAAAGACTTCAATTTTTTTCTCGAAATATCCACTTGTTATCCCACCGTGCACCGTGACCAAACACGAATCCATTGGTTGGGTGCCATTTGTTTACGGTCGTTTTCGATTTTCCGCCACATTGTTGAAAGGAAAATTGTCACGGACTTTACGGGGTAGGTTTCCGTGATTTTTCACAATACATAAACACCGCGCGGGTGACGCCTTTGGCCGACGGCATTATTCCTTCGATCCCGCGAACGCCGCTTCCTAATTTAATGTCCCCGCACCGATAATGACGCTCACAAGGTCCCGCAAACAGCAAACCGACAATTTCGGACCGACGCCAAACGGTGTAAAATTATAACCATTAGCCTGTGGATGTGAATTGTTTCTGCCACGGTTGTCCACCGCGGACGAAGAATGATGAAGTGGCCGCCAAATGTGACATTTGATATGGGCAAGCCCCCTTCCCACCGCTCCAGCAACAGACTATTAATTGGCCACCCGTCCAGCGTAGTGGAACGTGGCCGTCGCTCGCTGTCACGTGGAAACCGTGCCAAGGTTTTTTAGCCGAATGGTTAAGCTACCGTCACCACCGGATGTAATTACATCTTCAACTTTGCCACCAGCCCTCTCGGTGACCTGTTTACCCCCCAGGGTAGAAGCCCGAGTTGTAATGTACCTAGGACCGACTTCAGTCGCGCCGAAGAACTTTTCCCTTGGCTTTCCCGCGAAGAAAACCCACGCGCTTTAAAGAACTTCGAGAATCCTTCGAGTGGTCTCGCACTCGACAAAAACAATCAGGCGAGCGCGCGCCGTTGTTTGACAGATGTCATATCAGTAACCGACGCTTTCTGCGGCGCTATGGCATTATGAAATGCAAAATCATTTAGCAAACTTTCAAGACTTTTCAGGCCACTTTTGCGGCAGTTTTCCGTACAGGAAAACTTTCATCATCAGGTGGATTTTCCTTTCCGCTTTTAAGAAGTACCTGATTGAAATGCTACCTGAAGTGTATTGACATTTAGCGCCTTTCCAGCAGGTCTCCATTCGGGGCTGTAGGTAAAGTTCTCGAGTGTTGTTTCGGTGTAGTTGCCTCGTGTCGGGCAAACCTTTCATCTTTGGCTGCACTTGACGGGCTTCGGAATTTTCCGCTTCCGGCTGCTGGATGCGGTTTCGCCATGCCATTGCTGATATACGGTTACCTTTGCCTATCTATTGATTCCTTTTTTTTCAAAGAATAAGCTTTTCTTTTTTTGTGTTTTCCTTCCACCAACAAAGGTACACTTTTTGGCGCTGAGTGTGTGAGTGACTCTAAAAGCATTTTCTTTTGCTCGGGGCTGCCAACTGCCAAAAATGACATCCAACCGGCACGGAAAACCGCTTGAAAGCAACGCTCCCGAACAAGCTCCAAATGCACCATGTGCGCGTTGATGGTGGTATTTGTGCACCTCCGTAGGATAAGGGTTTCTGATCGGGCCTCTGTGCGAAGAATGTTCAATGTTATGGCCGACGTTCCTACCCAGCAATTCCTCCTCTGAACCAAAGAGGTTAGAACAGGTAGTTAGAAATTTGGGGAGCGATGGGGAGTGGAGTTTGGAAAATAGTTTTCCCGAATCCCTGGAGGCACTGCACTGAATTATTAATTCATTCCAGCAAATCGAAGGTAAGAAAGGCAGCGAAAGTCCGGGCGAGATCCATCCCACCCGGTCCGCAGGAAAAGGAATCATGTTTTCCAAAGCCCAGTCCGGATCATTAGTCATGACACATTAAACCGAAAAGGATAAGAAATGGGTTTCTTTTCCCGATTCTCTGCGCGCAAAGTGAAGGCAACGCCGTCGTGCTGAGTCCTTGGCGCGTTGGCGTTCGTCAGGCACCTTCCAAAAAGCAACCGATGTGGGTGTGTATGGATGTGGTGTGTGCAACCACGCGCCATCCATGACAAATTGAGCGTAGAAGCTTAAGAGAGCTCTCTGGGAAGCAACGTGAGGCGCACTATTGACGAGGCGCTTTTCGACCAAACGAACGGCACTAATTTCTTATCGCACATTCCCAAGCGGCTCCTTTATAGCTGCTTTGCCTAAAAAGGGGTTAAAACTGTCGGGTCGCCGGGACGATTTTCGCACGCTCGCTCCGTTTCGATGGAAACTAATTGAATCGTTTTTCGGATCATGGGGCATACCTCATGCTAATGGGGTCGAGTTTTTCCGCCGTCTTTAACATTTTCGGGTTTTTTTTTTTTGCGAGCGCCAAAGCCCTCCAACGTCTTGAGGTGTTTGTTACGGAAAGCCACGTGAGCCAACCATCTTACGTTGAGAAATTGTATTCCCTCTGTTTGTTTCGGTTGGATGCATCGCTTTTTCGTTGATTTTTCTTCTTTCTTTTCTATGCTATAACCATTTTTGTTGATGGTGCTAATTTATCTCATCTCTGCTGCCGACGGCTCCCTTTTGCAAATTAATTTAAGCAAAGTTTAAATTCTTCACGCCTCTGTTCAAACATGTTTTGAATGTCGGCACGATTTTCATACGAGAATCAAACGTTACTTTAACTTTTTAAAGCCTAAGCTCCTTCATCGGAACGATAGGTTCAGTCTCAATTTACTTCTTGATAATTTTGAATAAATCAAGCTGCTCCTTGGTGCTTCGTCGAAGGACCGAATGATTTATCAAAAGATTGTTTCACCCCCCCCGCTTCCGAGAAGTTCATCCGACCCCAGAGGAGGCACGTCAATTCAAATGGAAAATTCCTAACTCGGACAGACGTCAATGTAAGTTCCCTGTCGACGCATCGCACATATGAAGACTTCAACATGGTTCTTCCATCGGGGCTCCTAGTTCCAATTTCTGTCCCCAGCCTGACGCTCCTTCACGGTAGGATTTTTTCCAGGAAAAGACAAGCACCCAACAGCTCTAGCGTCCTCTTGTTCCAGGCTGCGAGCTCGAGTGTGGTGTCTTTCCCAGGGCACTTCGTGTTCGTAATAATAATCGTATAATCATTCGCCACTTGCCTTATCCTCACGGATGTGTGCATGGTTGCGTTTCACGGCAACCGAGCTCCTCCTGCATGGCGGGTGGGCGAATAATGGCGCAAGCATTTTGCGCCCCAGCAACAGAGAGCAGGATCGATACCCGATGAAGGACCCGCCTCATGGTGCTCCTCTCCGTTGGCGAACGGTGACGAGTGGTTTCGAATCTCGGAGTGACGGTACGCCAGGGTCTGCTGTGCTTCCGCTGCTTCAATCCCATGCCAGTTCCGGGTTCGATATCCGTCAATCATCGAGAGCATTCCCTCAGCGTTGTGTTCCCTGTTGAGCCCTCCGCAAAGTCGAGACGTTGGCGCGTTGCTTACCGGGACGAAGCACTTCATGCTGCTAAGAAATGCTTCAAATTTCTTCACCACAACTAGAAAAGAGAAGACAGGGGGTGGAGGAGAGGAGTGGGGAATGCATCGGTTCTAGGTTTGACTAAACTAAAGTGCCTCGAAGGGCGGTAGAGCAGCGGGCACGCTTCACACATGACGATCATAATCTTCTGGTGGAACGTGATGTGCTAAAATGTGTGTTCACCGGCATTATTCAGCTCGAGTAATCCCCACACTCACCCCAGTACTCTTCCTTCCCACCCCTCGCATCAAAACAATTCCGATGAGTGGCTGAAATGAAATAAAAAAGCGAAGAAACACAGAGGAATATTGCCATTTTCGTTAGCTCGATACGTAACGTATCCGAGGCAAAAGCGATACGTTATTAGTATGCTCCTGTCATTGATAGACGATAAGCTGTTAGTTGGTCGACTGGAGTCGGGTAACAGGTAGGGTTGCTACAAATTTCCGCATGATTAACGCCCTGAAAGGGGGGAGCTGAGCGATTGTGAGCGAGAAAGCAGAGGCGTCGTTCGTTAACCCTTGGATAAATTGTCTAAATTATAGGGTGGAATGCTCACACACACACACACAAACCCTCCATCAATCGAGCACAAAGGGTTTGGGGCTCGAATAAACACTTTTCTGTGCCCGGTTTTTTTGTTCCGTTACGTACGGAATTTTCAAACCCGTTTTTCCAACTGTTCCGTCATTGGGAATCCGATGGTCGGTTAGAGTTGGTTTGAAAAGTTGAGAGCCGTTTCCAACCATTTCCCCGGTCGACGGCGGAATGGACACCCGAAGGTAAAATGAATCGTATCGTTCCGTTGATAGCTTCATGCCACCGGCGAATAGATTTTGCCATAAATTTAAATGAAGTGGAATCATTTCGGTGCGTGCGTGAAAGGCAGGCTCCTTTTTATGGTGAGGGGAATGTAATGATGCTGGACGGTCCATAAAGAGCTGCCCCGACAAATAGATTGCAAATTGGATCGTAAATACGATGAATTTCGATTGAAAAAGTAATTCGGCCCCCTCTTTTGCAGAGTCGATCTGCTGAATAACCATAATGGCTGGGCGCGTTATGAGCGAAGTGGTGGTTTATAGAACCAATTCGCGCGCGATGTTTAATTATTCCGAGGGCGGTAAATTTTAATTCCCCCAATTTCTAATTCCCTTATACAAAGTGCTCGCAAGCGTGAAGATGCCGTCGAAGAAAATGGGTGAGAGAAGATAGAGCCACTCCATTTCCAATCAACATAGACGGACTTTGCTTATCGATTCCCTTTGGTGGTGGGTGGATCGGCTTTCTTCGGTCTTCCCAATAAAGATAAAATACAAATTCTTTTATGCTTGAAGACACTTCCTCTCCGGTCGATTTTCTCGACGGGGAAAAGGGAAAAAATCAGCCGCCGATCAGCCAAAAGCTATGCTGATTTATTGAAACAATTTTTCATGACACCGGAAGGTGTTAATTTCAAATATTGTATACCTTTTCCAGGATGGAGAAGAAGGTCCCCGCCACCTGGCAAACGACCATCACGTTCTATCCATCAGCGAAACAGGAGGGTCTGTACCAGCGGGATGGGACTCTTTTCCTTTTTTCGCACTTTTCCCCCTGGCGTGAGAATCGTTGGCTGAAAAATAAATAAAGTGAACACATTCTTTGTCTGCCGTTTGGTGGAAAAAGTTTCCGGAAGCGAATAAATAAAGCGAAAAAGTGGCAAAGAACCCGGTGGTGGCAGTATATATTTCCTTGGGAAATCCGTGGAATGGGCAGAGGTATGGAAGATTCTCGCCGGAGCCATATGACGCGCCGAGCTCGTTGGGTGAAAAATCGAATCGAATTACTGTCACAATCAATATTTTTTCCCAGGCGTTCGAACGAAAGCGACACGAAGTGGGCCCCCGTCCTCATCCTCCGACCTCGGATCCGTTGCTTCGGATGGGCCTGAAACTTATCCCGAACCCGCCTCGGATAAGGAGAAGGTGCGGGGTGGTTTAAGCGCCAAGCGATGCGAGCGATGCCCGGGGAAACATATTGCTACATGCGCATCTACATTTTCATCGTGGCGAAAATATGTTCTCCCATTTTCGTCCGACGGTGTAAAATAAAGTCCCGCTCGTCTGTGTCCTTTTTGTTTTTGCTTTGTTTTCCATACGATCGCTTCTTTTTTGTTTCGCATCTTTTCCGTTCGGTCCTTTTCATCGGCATCGATCGGACGAAAGATTGTGACGGAATAGGCGCTCGATTTGACAAACAGAAAAATTCCCACCCCACCCACACCGACCAACTCGAGTGGAACGAGGGAAAAAATTTGAGGGCTTCCTTAAAATTAGAACACAGCAAATTGGATGTCTCATCGTGACTGGAACCGATTTTCCCTCCGGAATGCGGATGCGTGTCGAAGGGACACGACGACGACGGAGCGCAGGAAAACCTCGTCGTGAAATGATTGGATCAAAAACTGCCGCATATCGGCATCTCATCGCGGGCTGTGCCTAAAATATCAAACCGTTGGCGGCGTGTTAGACTTTTCCGGAAAACGGGACGCGCACGGGGAGGGTGGGAAAATTGGTAGGATTTAGTCCAAATATACGCTTACCCCTGCCATGATGAATCCCGCGCCTTCAGCAAACAAGCTCGGCACTTCGCTCCCAGTGGAGATGGAGGAGGAAAAATCGAGAACCGTCAACATTCACACACGCACACATACACACACACACACACACAACCGTGCGCGCATATCGCTGCTCGTTTTCAATCAATGAAAATTTTATTCAATTTAGAAATTTTACCGCACGGTTTAAAACCCGCTGACACACACACACACCCGCATAACGCGTGACGTCTGGCTCGGGAAAAGCGTTTGTTGGTGCGTTTTCGTCGCTTGACGAAACAATAAAGCAAACCAGGGGGGAAGAAAGCGTGAAAGTTTGAACAGCACACAGCAGGTTCACGCTGGTGTCAGTTGGGATTGGGAAAGCTGGCACCGTATTGGCCGTGGTTATACCTTTTTTCAACCGAAAAATTCTGTTTATCGTTCCGAACGTTTACGCATGAAATTGTTATAATGGAAATGTAATCCCTCTGTAGCAGGATGTTAATCAAAAATTAATTTCAAACAACCAAACAGATTATGTGTCTGCTCTGACTATTGTCTTTGTCTTGTTCAAAGACATTTCTTCTTGTGATTTAATATGTGTCTTTCGTTTTTAAATTTTGATTAAACTGACTTTGAGAACTTATTTAAAATCAACCATCTTTACTCTGTAACGAGTTATTTAATTTTGAATTGTCCACAGCTGAAATTAATTCTTAAACTTAGTCCCTCGAGTGGTCTTGTAATTAAATTCACCTTCTTCTGCTTTCATACGTTTTGTTCAAAACCCGTTGCAACTCTTCGCTTTTCGGCTGAGATCGCATGCATTTGCGAGCTGCTCTTGGTGGAATTTCATTTTCCAACAACTTTCATTGCACCGAGGATAGAATATAATCCCGCCGCTGTCAAAACTAATATCAATAATTCCCGAGTTTGTTGTGTGCTCAAGTGTTCCATCTTGCAGCACCACCACGAAAGCTAACTCGTTCTCGTCCATCTTTCCCGGTCAGCACTTTTCGCATCAGTTTCAGCTTTTCCCCCCCAAGCGGTGTTCAGCTTCGAACGTATTTTTCTCCTGCCGGGGAGTGCATAACTGCACAAAATGAAAGGTTTTTCGTGCGTCGTCCTAATTCGCGCGAGAAAAGGCGGTAGGTAAATCCACATGACAATAGCCGACGATGGAAAGCCGGCTTTTTCCGCCGCTCCGCTTGATTGTGATTGTAGAGCAGCAGGGCAGGCCGGTCGGCAGGGTTTCGTGTTTGGACAGTTTTCCTCGACGAAATCATTCTTTCGCGCGGCGGCTGTTGCGTGATGTGGCGCTAAATTTTCCGCCAGCCCTACCGTGGCCTACGGGAGCAGGTTTTTCCTCGCCGCACGTTGTTGGGCGTTCGGAAGGATTTTGCTCAATTTCGTCGACCATAGTTTTTCTGTTTGGGAAAGAGAGGGGGAAGGGGTTTTTCCTGCGTGCTGGTTTCACCACTCGCCGCACGGTTCGAACCGGAACGGTGTGCCGGTCGTCCGTTTAGCTTCAGTTTCTCGCTGTGTTTTCCGAAACCGGCTCGAGATTTATCTTTTGCGCCAAGCTTAACGAGCGACGCAAACGCGCAATTCTTTTATGTTGCTGCAGCCAGACCGGGCCAGTATCCTATTAGTTCACCGCTTTTCTCTCGGCAAAGTTTGCCCCCCCCCTCCCCCTCTCCTCCCCGCCTCTGCCACGGTCGGAGCCATTGTCGATTTTGTTGTATTTGCGACAATGCTGAATCGATAGCAATTAGAAGATGTGTCGGCCAAAACGCTTGGCAAAACACAGCAACGTGTACGTCCCTGCAACAGGACCGACCACCAACGGGTAAGCTGGGCCGGCAAAATACGCTCGGCTTTCCCGTTTTGCTGCTGCCCAAAGCGAACGAAATGTTCACGTTCACCGCAGACATTTTTATTTCGTTGTTTTGTTTTGTTTGCGTCAAGTTTTTTCTTTCAACCCGCTTTGAGAAGAGGCGCGCTGCAAAAATCCAAGTTTAATCTGGTGGAATTTATTTATTTGTCCGCGTGAAGTCCGCGAGTGACGCGCGAGAGCATCGTCGGTGGCTTTAGCGGTATGAAATGCCGAAACGGCCGACCGAAAACTAAATCTCACCAGAATCGGCAGAAGTTTAACCAAGCACACCGGAGCGGCCATAAGGACGCTGGGAAGGATTAGAAAAATTCCGAAATGGTGGGTCCTGTTGTTCACTCGCTGGCTGGACTGATTGGAATGCCGGCGGATTGGAGACTGCGATTTCGTTTTCCGTGACGTGATGAGATATAGTTCCAACGCATGATGCATGATGGTAGAACGTTTTGAGTTGGGGGTGATTGGTTTTGTTACATCATTTCCACTCACAAAGCTTTACCTATTTCAATTTAATCTATTTGATTTCTTTCCCTCTTTGTTCAATCGCGCAGAACGATTTTTATACAAACTTTTATCCGTAGAATAACAAGTGTTGGTTCAACTAAATATTCTAAAAAGGCGAACCAAAACTGGTGAATGCTAAATACCCGACCAAAACACCAATTCTCTATTTCAGAAAACCTTAGGTTGTTTTGTAAAGCCGTTGATACTATTTGCCGTTGCTCGAATCAGGTTTGTCATGGTTGAAACTGAGGTTTTCATCTTTTTACACGAAACACTGTTTTCAATGTTTTATAATATTAATGTTCATAGTTTTTTCTTGTTTCATCTTTTTTTTATATTGTTGTCTTCCGTTGCTGTTATTGTTTTCGTGCAACTACAATGCATATCCCTTTTCGTTCTATACAATTTGTTTAATCCTAAGTTCTAAAATTTTCTACCTAGCGCAAACAATATTTTTTGTAGATATTAAAATTTCACCCCAAAATGATGAATGTGTTTTTGGTATTATTTAAATGCTATGAGTAAGTTCCGGTAGGAAATTGAAGATTTTATTTTATGTTTGGAATGCGCTACCTGTATCCTCGCTTATTTATACTTTTTTGTTAGTATCGTATGATTTTCTACTTTTTCTGTTCTTGTCTTGTTATTTGTTCGAGCAAATACCATGTATTTATCTTAACTTTTCTCTTTTTTTAATATTGTTGTGATATTTAATATTGTAATGTGTTCTAATATTGTAAACATTGTTTACCAACGCGATCGAGGTAGAGTGGGCAATTGACAGGCGATAGGAGTCGGAATTAGATTGATAAGAACGTGTTTAGATTGAAAAAACAGTTTAATTTTGGAACCTTCGCTACATTATAAAAGTAAAGAGTTGCAAGAAATTGTGCCAACCACAGTTTTCCAACAAATATCGCTTTTATGAATGTTCAATATTCACTCAACTGTAACATAAGTAAAACATGTGTTCTTGATAATATTTCATTGCTACAAGGTAACTAGTAAATTACTTTCGAACCGCCACGAAAGTCATTCCACGAACGTTCAGTTTAGCGAAAAATCAAAAGCATTGACGACCAAAATTGCACGATCAAAAAGGTGCTACCTTCAATTATCCTGTCTGTGGATGCGAAAATGATATGTTTATCCATTCATATGTTGACGTAGGTGTGGGCACCATATACCGACCCGTCGTCAGTAGCGCAGGCCCGTAATATGACCAATGTAGGTCATCGGCAAACCTACAACAACGTCTGGTACGTTGTGTCCGCATTGAATTACACAAACTCTGCGACCGGCTTCTACCCGGTGCAAAAGCCGAGGAGTGGCTCAGGCGCTGCATAAATGATGCCATCATATGGGGCCTCCGGTACGTCACGTGAGAATTGAGGGTGGTCTTTTGCGTTCGATCGATGTATATTCCCGCTTGCTACAAGCAGGGCTTGCACACTCTCGTTGGGATTTCGGGAAAGCGACATATCATAAATAATTTATTGCCAACTCCCGCTGCCTTGCGATTCCGGTTTGGCGGTTCCTCGCTACGCCAGAATAATTGACCCGAAAGTAGGTGGTCTTCCCGTCTTCCCAGTCGATGCACGTGGCCCGGCCGGAGTAGCGAATGCAGGAATGCACGCAATTCAACGCACGAACTTAATGTAGCAAGTGGTGTTCCACTTTCATGGCATTTCCCTCAGAGCGCGCGCCGAACGTGGTCACATTTTCCTCCCCCCTGGGGACTGGGAATGCCAATAATTTGCGAAATCACTTCATCGATAATTGATATTAAAATTTTAATATAAATACACCGCGTGCTGAAACCAGGCGAGAATCGGTGTCGAGAAACAGATCGCGAACTCGGCGCGCAGAAATCCGGAGATAATACACCCCATACCGAAAACCAAACCCGTTGCGATCGATTCCGGTCGGAGATTTTATTAGACGAGTGTCGTTTTAATTGAATTTGATAGACTTCCCGTGTGCCAGCATGTGTGTGTGTGTGTGTGTCCGCTAGTTGCTGAACTTCATTGTCGGATTGTGTCCTCATTATTCTACAGCGAGGCCGAACGTTAGCGTGTTAGTGGGCACCCGCCAAAAATGTCCTCGATTATGGCACGAGATAGTTTGATGTACTTTAATTTCGCGTGATTGGTGAGCACTTAGGCCCGCCAAAAAACCCGATCGATCAACCCTCCGGTTCGCCCAATGGCCGCTCGGTGTTATTTATTGGAGTTGATCGTGACGTCGCGTCGAGTTTGCGATTTTCCCGGCGACGAATGCCAACTCGGTGGGTGAAATTGTTAGAATCAAATCAATTTGGGGCGCAGTATTTTATAATTATAATTTATGAGCTCTTCGCACAGACACGTACCAGGACTGCGTTATGGCACCATTTTCGGGGTCACCCTTATAGACCTCCGAGAGTAGTCAGAAGAAAAAGCAAAACAATACAAAATGCATATGGTGAGGTTTGTAGCTCCGCAACAATGCAATCCCTTGGATCCTTTCCCCTAAACGTTCCTTCGGGAGATTCCTCCGGCTATTTGCCCTCTAGACAGTATGCTGCTTTATGAGTACGCGCCAAAAGAAGCACTCCGCAGTGGCGGCACCCATTTATACGTAATGGTTTTCCCGCCAGAAGAGCACACGAGACGCGTAGGGCAATTTACCACCTTTCCCTACCCTAATAGTACGAGTTCCTATCCCCGAGCTTCGTATATGCACCGCAGGGTACGTCCACCAAACTCCCGGTCTATGCGCTCTTTGCGCGCAAACCACGATATATGCATAAATTTTAATAATGTCCCCCTCCGCTTTTCGTCGGAACATGTGCATAACGTAAATTTAATGCATTTTGGAAGAGCTACTGCTGCGTCCGACACACTCTCGCCCTCCCCTTCAGCCAGAACCCCCAATCGCAGGCAAACCCATTACATGGGTACGGACAACGCCGGGAGATGGATTCTCTGGTGCCGAAAAACCGATTGTCATGCTGCACCAGCTGCACCAGCATCGGATCGTATTCAAAGGCTGAGGGAGAAGCTCACCGCTAAGCTAAGCGAACGCTGACCACAGGATTCATTATCGTTGTCCGGCGCGTCGGTGATCTGTGCTGATCCTTGCCGGAAGTTTCTACCTCCTGAAGCGGATGGGTGCGTGCGGAAGGTTGGAACCGGGGAGTACATTGTTGAAAATTGACTGCGTGTCGGGTGGTGGCGTGGGCGGTGGTTTGGGTGTGTGTGACGTGGCGTGGCGAAAAACGACTCGTGAACAAGCCCGTCGGTTACAAGCAATATTTTGCGGCAGCTGCTAACCGGATCGTGGACAACGGAGCTTCAATGCGCGGTTAAGCACCATCAAACTTGCCACTCAAACTGACGCAAGGTGTTGCGAGCGATGCTCCATCGTTCACGTGACGTGATTGCTTATGATTTTTTGCGGTATGATCTAATGCCGCTTGCTTCATAGTTCAGTCTATAGATCCCTGTGTACGTGTTTTGTAATCTACGGCAAGAAAACTTCTAGCTGACGACATAAAAATAATGGTATAAGATAGGATTAATAAAATAGTCGGATGTATGTTAAAAACCAATTTGATTTAACCACTCTTCCAACTACAACAAAGCAGTGTTACAAAAAATACAGGGTTTCGATCCATATAATGGAATTTTCAATCGGTAGAGGGAAAGTTTCATTGACATAGGGGATGTTTTCAATTGGTAGAGAGAACGTTGCAATCATATAGGGGAATGTTTCAGACAGCTAGGGGAATAGTGCAAAACCAAAGGGGAACTTTGCAACCGGTTAGGGGAGCAAGTTGTCAACCTCGCAAAAGTCTTCGTTTGTTGTAATGTGTTTGTTGACTTTGATCCACGCCGGTACGTACACGCAACAAAAGTGAATTAATTGCTGTGTATTTCTAATCACCTTTTAATTCAATTTTAATTTGTACCGCCGATTTTTTCATGCACCAATTGGCAATCCTTTGTCAAGCAACCGATTCGGTATGGTAAACGTGAAGAACCTCTCATCGAATGTTACCCATTGACATGGTATTTCATGTTTACCACGACGGATCTGTTGTTCGACAGAACGAAAAACACTTGAAAAACAGTGAAAAATAGGATAATTTTTTGTATTACAGCTGAAAACAACTTTCTTGATTGAAAACAACGATTTTCAAACAGTTTGTTTTCAATAGAAACATCATTTGCTAACGAAAAAGCTGAATTTTGTGAAGTTGGAAGTTTACTCCCCTAATTGATTGCAAAGTTCCCCTTTGGTTTTGCACTATTCCCCTAGCTGTCTGAAACATTCCCCTATATGATTGCAACGTTCTCTCTACCAATTGAAAACATCCCCTATGTCAATGAAACTTTCCTTCTACCGGTTGAAACATTCCATTATATGGATCGAAACCCTGTATCGTATGTCAGGGAATTCACACCCTGTGCGTTTGCTGACCTGTAAAAGATTGCCAAAATATTCGTAACAATTTTGTCCTTTTGTCTGAATCTACATTATTATTGATAGCAAAACTCTGTCAAACACCTTGTCTGCTTTTAAAAAAATTACTGCTTTACAACAATTTTGTGTGGCTGATTAAGATATTGAAAACGTTATTTCCGGCATAGAATTACAATCGATATTATTAACTTCTAAAAACCTGATTTGGTACCCATTCGACCTAAAATGTCGGACCGAGTCTGATCTAAAAAATAAAACCCACGTGCAAGCTTACCTATGCTGCCACGAGTCAAACACATGATTCTAATGAATTTTTCACTTTGTTGTAGCAGCCAGTGTACTTGATTTTTGTCTTTAAATTTATAGCTTACGTAACAATTTCGTTCGTTTATAGTAACATTGGGAAAATAGTTTCTTTAATAAATGTTCTGCTCAAACTATTGGAGCATATTCTCATTGCTACGTGGAGCATCAAAGAGCAAAAGTCAAGTTAACTCAAAAATCCTATTTCAGTAGTCGAGTTTTTGCTTCTTCCAAACAGGACTTTAGGAAACTTTGAAGTGTGTAATCGACAGGAAACTGTCAGTTTTATTAAAACAATCACTTTTTTTAAGTATGTTCGAATGTAAAAAGCAACCAGTTTTGCGTTTATTTGTATGTTGTGTATGGTAAAATATGATTCAGTTTTCATTTCAAATTGCCAAAAAATTAGCATGAAAACAGAAGCAAAAGATGCTCGGCAGATTTTAAAGATTCATGCGGTGGTGATTCTTGGAATAACAAACCGGTTCTGTACAGCAAAGTGACAATAATCTCAAGAATAGAGAATAGGCCCCATAGTGTGCTTGTAAATTTTGGCGCCATAGAATGCTTGCAACGTACGAGTATTTGTAGTTGGCAATTTATTTATTTATTTCTATCGCTAGTGATAAGATATTCTAATTTCAAACAACCTCATTGAAATGAACTGTTTAGATGGAACAAGGGCGTTACATAAAGGTAAAATCAGATAAGAACACTTCGTTAAAGGATTCTGAAAGGCGTACTGCAAACGAGGTAACAGAGATTAACATCAGCAGTGCCTAGGCATGTGGAACTGGGGGCGATAAAATGGAACAGCTTGATTATAAGAGCCCGTGCGGAGAAATAGCAATATGTTCCATTAACATAACCATAGATTGTTATTAGAAAGAACGATGAACGCCTTGTTCAGCAACGGAAAAGCGAGTGTCTCGTGTCGTCGTCGTCGTCGATTAGAAATTCACGTTAGCATATCTACATCAAGCGCCAAGAATTGTCTCCTCCGTACCACGATTGCCGATCAAAAAAGGCGCCTACGGATGAGATGATGGCGCGCCGGAAGCGGATCGCGGCGGTCGGAGTTTTATCGCCACTCGTTACACCGCTAATGGGCTGGCTGTACGAGTGTGCCTAACTGTAATTTGTGCATCAAAAACAAACATCTTTTCCCCTCCCGCTCCGCCGCCCCGCCGTAGAAGTTCTCCAAGGCGTCTCCTTTTCCGGCCGCCTCGAATCTTTTCTTTTAACAGCCAATCTTTGGTAACGAGCCCCGTTTCACGACCGATGGCGTTGTATTTTTTTTTTTGCTTTTTTTTGCTGTTGTCAGAAACGAAATGAGCGCTACTTTATGGGCCTATTTTGAACATGCACGGCACGTGTCGCAGCTAATGAATCCGGCGGGCAACATAAATGCCTGCGAGTGACGTTTCGTAGAACGCACTAACGCACCGCTGTAACGCCGGTAACGCTTGGCCCTGTTTGTGCAGTTCATCATTTCCGTTGCTGCTACTGCTGCTGCCTCCAGCACCGGAACCCGGGACCATCGTGTTAGACGAAATTGCCGCTCGAAGCCGGTGCGCTTGCGCAACGAAAGCAGCAAACTCTCGCCATGGCGTTTGTGCAAGGCCCCGGACCTTCTCGGGGCCCCGGCACTTTCGGGAGGTAATTAAATTATGAATCTAATTGATTGCGCTTCAATTAATTAGAATAATTTATAATTCAATTTACCGAGGCACAACCGAGAGCGGCCCGGCGGCCTCACCTATACCAGTGAGAGGGCCACCGTCTCGTGGTGGAGGAGCAAGGAGGTCCACCGGCAGCAAAACGGCGCGCGTTGGCGCATATTTCGCTTTATCGCTTCGATGAGCGCATTCAAATGCAATGGTGGGTCGGTGTCGGATATGAACTGCACAAAGACTTGCCGGTGTGTGTGTGTTTGTGTGCCTGGGTGAGTGTGTTTCCGGTCGCCGAAGAGAGCGGCAAAGTGTGAAGCAGCACGACAAACACAATCGACTAGAACAATGCGATGATGAGCCCGCAACGCATCAAAACAGGCCCACACACCCACGCACTCACATTCTTTCGGAAAAGGATCGATGACGCATGGAGTCCAGCACAGCAGCGTGGTGGAGGCTTCTTTTCACGGTGCGTTGCCTTGCGGGCCGGAAGTTTAGTGCCAGCATAATTCAAATTACCTACTGGGGTGAATCGATTACTGGTCGAGCTTTTGCTCCCGCTGCATGCTATCCACGCACCAACATGTTGCGCTCCCTTCCAACCCCCACCCGAAGGGGACAGAGCAGGGGTGTGCGGGAGCCGCGTGTAAGTGTGTGCATATGTGGCAGTTTATTAACCGAGAGTGTTTGCTCGTGCGTTCGAGCTCTCTATTCAATTTCCATGCCGCCTTCCGGGGATGCTGGTTTCATCCTCCCGTTCGCTATTTTATCGTCGATCGAGGAGTGTGTGTGTGTGTTTGTGTGTGGGAAGAAACACACATGCACATGCTTGATATTCGTCCACTTGGCGTACTTGGAGTCGAACATTCAAGCGAGCGGCATGTTATTGTGCGTTCAAGTTCACGCACGATAAATTTGAACCCAACTAACTGGAACACCTACAATTCCACCATTTCACCTAACCGTCGGTGGATTAAACACACCGACTTTAAGATTCAGCCCGCCGGTTGAAGGTAAACTGTTGTTGTCCTTGATTGCGGTTACAGGCAATCATATTTTGCAATCGCTCGGTTAGTGCCTTGTTCCAAGGAGCTAAACGATTTAGGCAGACGTTTTAAATAATATGATAGAATTTTATTTCCGTTAAAAGTAAGTGTATGTGAAGTAAATTATGTGTTAATGCGCCACTTTTCTGTACAAATATATTTGAGTAGGTTCACTAACACAGTTAATTTTTTCCAGAATACCGAATGTTGTTTGGAAAGATACTAAAAGACAATCTTCTATAATCAGAACATTTTTGAGTGTATGTGTATGTTTAGTAAGACATACGTTAATGCGCCACTCTCCTGTAGAAATATATTATTTAAACTACCACTGTTAGAAATAGTAACGGTTCTAACGCCAGTTTTCAGATTGGCTCAGAAAGGATAGCCCGATCGCCTAATATCACCATTAGAAAAAGGAACTTCGTCAGCTGACGGTTCGGCTGTTCGATGACCCCTGAGGTCGGTCATCGGCTCAGGTTAGAAATGTATAAATAGAGTGAGTTGGGTCAAAACGGGCAGTCGCGATCAATTCAAGAGCAAATAAACACTAAATTTTTGGTTCGCTCCAGTAAGCGTCCCGATTAATTTCTTGCTTTTGGTTTTTTATCGCACTCGTTAGGCCGAGTCCTAACAACCACTTTAATTTTAAACTACCACTAGCCCTTTCAACAGATTTCACTTACGCAGTTATTTTTTTCAGAAACAAAATAGTGTTGAGAAAAATGTTTGTAGACATGCAAATGGAAAATCCGTCATTCCAATAGAAAGGAAACTTAAACCAATTTGCAACTGTTTTTAAAAATGTCAGGTGGCTTGAAAACAAATGTAATTCAAGTAAGAGTATTTTTGATAAAATTGACTCTCTCATACACTATTTGAAATATTGGATCTTTTTTCTATATTTATTCGAAGTACTGAAAATTTAGCCTTCTTTCCAATGAGTAACACATTTTTTGACTTGTGTTTTGTACATTCTTTTAAATGTCGTGACTCAATTAAGGTTCGTCTGCTGCTTTCTACTGAGAATAAAAATCGAAGAAAACTCTGTTTAGAAAGCAAAACAAGAAATTAAATCACCCAGAATAATATCTAATGATTACCGGTAACGTTTCTAAGAAACGGCGGAACATTTGGCCTTGGGGAAGAAAGAAAAATGGAGCCATGAAAGGACGCCCGGTGGTTCGTAAACCAATTCGCAAATGTTTAATGTTGTCCCGCGGCTTTCTTGATGGTTGCCGGCAGCCGGGATAATGAAGAGGATGAATCCATTTGATTATGCATGCCACCCACCTTCCCTCCCACGATGGAAAACAAGCACAATCCCACGTCACGCCGACCGGAAAACGTCGATGACGATGTCGTCGGTCGGTGGGTCGATGGTTGTTTTGATTTGGAAACAGCGATTGCCGTGCGATCTATCTATTTGAGCGCACCGGAGCAGACCTGCGTCCGCAACGGGAAAATCAGACGATCCTCTCTCGACCATCGAACCACGGCGCCGCCCACCGCGCGTACATGTGTTGTGTCGACATTTATTAACGCTCGAACGCGCGCGCCTCCCGAAAACCCCGCCGCGTGAAAATGTGAACGTGCTCGCCGTTAATCGGGAACAGGAAATGCAGCATTGCAATGCGTCAAATGCGCACCGCGAGGGAGACGGTGGAAAACGCGCGACGTTTGGCAGCAAAACACCGAGCTCGGACAGCGAGTTTGTCACCTCGTTTTCGCGTGACGCTCTTTGCCATCGGTACATTAATTGCGCTTGTCGGATAATTGTTTCGATACCGAACAATTTAGTAGCCGTGTGTGACCTCCACAACCACCCCCACGATGCTGGGTGCATGTTTCCACCATTCGAACACGTTTCAAACAAGCCCGACTCCATTCCGACCGGGGTAACGCTTTGGCAAACAGCAATCTGCAACGGAATGCTGGGGCAAATTATCGATAAAGTCTATCGATTCGCACCCAAATCCATCGAGAACAGTGAGCTCCATCCACCACCAACACCGGTACACGTATATCACGGAATCTATGTTCGATGAACAAGTTTTATCCAGCAAATCGTCTCCGGATTTTACTGCTGTTTCCCAAACACCGTTCCACCGACGGCGTCGGATGTAATATGTTTGGTGAAGCTGATCAAAAGTGACACACCTGAACCGCACGGGTGAAATTGGCGCACGACAAAAGGTGCACTCCGGTCGGTTAATCCATCCGTTGGTCTGTGCCGTGCGTCGGGAGAAAATAATTTCGGAACTTTAAACACGTCTCTGCGTTGCGAGGTAGCAATAGTGAGGTCTTCCCTGGACGAACACACCACGGGTTGGTCTTTTTACGCAGGATTTCCCAGCCCGAACCGCACTCACAGTGCAACCATCTGCGGCACGGTACGGTTATTACTTCAGCCCGAAACCCTCTAGGGCTGGATGCTGCCAAGAGCGAGCAGGTGTGGAAGGGAAAAAGCCATCTCCATCGTTCGACATTCCGCCGGCTTGTTCCATATTGGTTCCGATGGTCGAAAATTTCATTTCGGTTCTGCACACACACACACACGCACACCCGGGCCGTTGTCAATCCGACCGACAATGATGACATTTTCTCCGGCTTTATCTAGCAGGCCCGTACGTTCGTACTTTATATGGCGGATCGAACGGAGAAACGTCCAGGAGGGGGACGAAAGTACGATTGGATCATGGAGACTTGTTTTCACAACGTCCGCCCGGCTTTTCCCCGGGACACATTTTCTCGACATCTATTGGCAATGGCATTGTAGGATCGATTTTTGCTTACGGAACGTTCGAAATGCAGACTGGCGAGTAAACCGGGGTTTTTTGGAAACACGAAACACCGGCGAGAGGCTTCGGTTTGGGGTAACAGAATTTAACGACACTGCACTAGCTTTACTTTTCCTTGTTTTAGGGTGCTCTAGCAGTGCTAAGCCCTGTAATGCACGGAACAAAACAAATGCGCGTCTGAAACGGAGCGAATTTTCAAATAATAATACTACATCTTCGTCCCATAATCGGAATGACAAATTGTCCATCAGCGTCGGTGCGAACGCCCGCTGTCCGAATGGGAAAATGCAATAACTTCCGGGCCGTTGCCAGAGTTCCGCAGACTTCCCTCCAGGCAGGGATGATTTAAATGGAATAACGAATAAAAGCCAACTGTGACGCGGACAGTCCGGGACCATTGGCTCGACTCGGTCGGAATGCAGATGCGATTTGGGCTAGATTGCATTGCTGCTGCTGCAAATGGAGGAAGACAAAAACCGTCGACCCCGCACGCCCGGGCTGTTACTGCTGCTGGTGCGTCGTCGGCGTCGTCGACCACTCTCTAATGTGCCACAGTCCGATGCCTCGACCACCATCTAATGATCGCCCGGGTTCCGGGCTGTGGGGGGATGCGGATGCATTCGGATTGAAAAAGGATCGACCATGCACTTGCTGCCACATCCATCGTCGTTTCGCCGAAACCGAGGCGTGCCCGAAAATAGCTCACGAGCCTTGCTCGGTGCGATGCATAATTTGGAGCTTCATGTAGTGCGCACCGTGAACGTCCACACGGACGCAACGCCCAACGGCACAACTGGTCCAACGCTTTGCCATAAAAGGGTTCGCTGCATGTGCTTTAGAGGTGATCCTTTTGATGTGGAATGGCTCCACCAGGGGCGGGGCGCGTGCACCTGAACACTCGATCTCACCTCGGAAGTGGCAAAACATAATGATACATTTTGGAAATTATTCCCATCGGATGCAGCATGGGCTTCCTGCGCGCGCTCGGAGCTTAGCTTTTATTATTCCACCGCTTCGCCCACCATTCATTTGAAATCCAAGCTTCGAAAAATAGAAATGTAGTTTTAAGACCTGCACAAGAAAATATGGGACCCACTTTTTGGGAGGTGTGTTTTGAAATAAAGCAGTGCAGGCGTATAAATTCCGTTCCCCAGGTGTCGAAACGTACCGCAGTGTACGAATAGATTTAAATATTGTGGTATGAAAATGAAAATTGAAACAACATGGAAACAGCCTTCCCCGACCGGGGGATACTTTAACCAGGGTTGAGCGGCCATGTACCGAACAACGAACATCCCCAGCTCTATAAGCCTTCCTTCGGTTTTACAAATCCCGGCAAATCTCTTGCCCGGTTGACCTTTTATTCAAATCTTTCGACACTACGAAAACAACCGCACCTAATCCAGTGAGGATTTATTGGCATTGTGCAACGACAACGACCTGATGGAGGATGGCTGCTGGTCGACCCGGAATAATGCATGAGGCCCACCAGCCCTCATTCCCATCGGTCAGGATGAATGAGGTCGTCGTTCATTTTGAGATTGTTTTGCGCCGAGAAACAACCGAGGGTTGATGTTTCTCGTCCTGTTTCGAGACCAGAGTCGGCTCTCGTATGTGTTCGCAAACTGTTCGGACATATGTCTCTCCGGTGCTGGACATGTGATGCTTTTATTTTTAAAGAATACCGTGTGTCGAACATACATCAATTTCATAAGTAAATCACAGAGTAAGATCAGATTCCAAGGAAGGATTTTGCAAAGAATCCAGACAAATCTCCTTATTGCAAAGATTATGGAGGGAAGGTCAAATTAATGCTAGGAGATAAAGCTAGAATACATCAAGGAAGAATGCCGTAGCTTGCATTAATTGCGCCTGGACACTGGTTTTCCCATCAAGAAAACTACCTTACTTTGTTGCCCGTGCAGGAGTGCAACCGTTCGAGCTTTCTTTTCTGCTATTTATAAGTCCATCTCACGATCCTCAGCGGAACGAACGGAACTGGGTAGCATAAAACGGTTTATTTTCGGAACAATACATTGTTTATCTACAAATAATTGCTTCTTGCGGTGCGGGTTGATCCTTTCCTGCTACGATTGGAAGCAGCAGTTTGTCGTTAATGCCTAATTCTGAGACTAAAAATAATCCCCGTTAGACGATCGATGCAGTAAATGGGAATAAAACAACTTCATCCATCGCAAGCAGCTACAAGCAAGAGCATCAATAAACCATTGTTGCCGCTTCGTCTTTTCGTATCGAAAATCGATCATTGTTCGGTTCACTTCGAAGGCAAAGAAAACACACTGTCTCGGCCAGTGGACGTAGATGGATCTAGCGTGTAGATGCATTAGCGAGAATCACTATACATACACAGGGAAGCGACACAACGAAGGTGACTACGAAACATTACGGGCAGCAGAAACAGGGAAACTTTTGTAATTGATTTCGTTCCTTCGGAATGCTAGAATGCCCAATTCTTGTCGGATCGTTTTCATCGGGCACTTGTTTTCTGAGCTACAGAGCCGGCTCCAGGAGCCTAATGAATGGACACGTGGGTGTCTGGTGTAAGCTTTCTAATTACTTTTCAATTTTCTTGCAATACTTCGACCGTGTATCGAGCGCTTCGAACAACACTTCATGCTGCGCTTCTCGTTCGTTTGCTTTTTCTTTGCCAATGGCTCACAACAAAGAGCACCGGCACACAGACACAAACACACACAAACACACAGATGAACCAAGAAGGAAAGTTTTGCACGATTCGCCCCGACGACAAACGCTTCTGCAAAGCCGTCAAGTAAATCGTCCGTGAACGTTGCGCGTTGTTTCGTTGTCGTTGTAGCCTAGTTTAGTCTTTCTTACCCGACAGTGATCGGATAGCCTTCGTCGCTGCAACAGTGTAACAGACAAGAACTAGTTGCAATATGGTTCTTCAACCCCTCCCCCCTCTCCTCCCCAGGAGCTGCATCGCAAACCCATCTTCGCCGGCAGGAAGATGTCTCTCTTTACACAAATCACTGAAAATTAATGATTTGGAAGATAATAAAATCAAACCGGATTGCCCTCCCTCCGGGCGCAGAAATCCATAGTGGTGGTAAATGATCCATAATAATAAAATAGATCCACTTCCGGCCAACTTCTCCCCGTTGCGCGGGCACAATTAAAACTTGTAATGTTTTAAATATTTCCATTAGTGTCCGAAACATGCTTTCGCAGCGGAAACCAACGACTTTGGAGATGGATAGCGGGAAGGAAGTAAAGTGGGCAGGGAAGAAATACTTTAACCTCCACCGTTCCTATTACACTATCACTTACTGCTTTAGCCGGCGATGGGTGGGATGGGGGTTTTTTACGCTTCAGTTCGTTCTTTGTAAAAGCAAAACAAATTCTCTAAAGAGCGAAAAAAGAATTAACTTTCTCCTGCTGCTGCTGCTGCTGGTTCCGATAGTGGTATTGGTGCTGCTGGTACGAACGGTAAACCCCCAGACTACTGCATATCCATTGGCGCCTCCGAGCGTTTCAGTTGATATATTTTACTGCCACTGCGATGCCTTCGCGGTGCAATGGAGGCGCCCGGTCGTTTGTAAAGTGAATCTACCGAACTCCGGCTCCGGCACATTCCGTCGGCTCGTTCCCGTTCCCGCTCACGAGCCGCCCCAAACACTTCACGTTCTGTGGAACAAATTTAAATTTTAATTACTTTAACATTCAACCGAAGAAAAGACGAGCGGCACGATGGGGAGGGGGGAGGAAAAGTGTAATTACCACAACAGGATTGTGCCGCCTCGGAACGGTTGGAGGGAAAAACTGAGCAAGGAAGGAAGACGAGCAAAAGTAAAACAAAAAAAAAACCGCTGGCCCACCCGTGGAGGAGACAATCTCTTAAGCATCTCTAGATTTCATAAAACGCAACCACGAAACCGACCATCGCTTGCTTCTGGTGAAGCGATTTTTACCATCGCCATGGAATCTGTGTGATATTCCGCCCGCATTTGGTGGCACTTTCTTCGTGACCGAAAAGCACACGAACCGCACCTTTAACACCCTCTTTGGATGGCGAAGAGGTTGACTGGTGTCTGGGAATGGTGGGGAGTAAGGTTGTCGGTTTTCGGGAAAATTGGTTGGCTAAGCACCGAGTAAAGAAACGCTGGCAGGGAGCAAAATCTTTCCACGCGGCAGAGGGCGAGCGAGGGAATGCATTTTACGCTTCGTCATAGTTTTCCGGCGACCCAAAATTTCCCACGGTTTTTCTGGCAAAGCCGGTGTTTCAACCACAAGCAGAATTTATAATCACTGTGAAAATTAAGAGAAGGAAAGGCAAAAGTATTTTCACCACAGCGATGTGTCGATGGCGATGTCGATGTGCGGCTTTACGTGTGTGTATGTGTGTGTATGTGTACACGATGTTTTCTTGGGCCCGAAAGAAAACGTCCTCCCCCTTCCGGTGCTGCGTTCTTCTCCCCTGCGAGGGGCCTGCGTTTGGATTCAAAGGCCAGAAGGAAAATTTAATTTCATTTTTGATTTCACTACTGGTGCTCCGCTTCCGGGGACCTTCCTTCGGGAGGGTAAGGTTATGTGCTCTACCAACCCGGGCGATCCGTGGACACGTGTGTGGGTATGTGTGTGTATGTGCCTAGTTCTTGAAGCAGCAGCTTCCGTTCGATGATGGTCTGTGCATCTTCCGTGAAGTAAACGAGCGCTCGGTTTCGCTCTCCAAAACAGCGAACGTTCCCTCACAACCAGTGACAGAATGAAAAAGCGCGCAGAAGGGATGCTTTTAATATTTAAAATATTCATTCATGAACTTCGGTCTTTTCCTGCGACGCTTTTGGGCTAAAATTTTAGCAATAGCGATGCTTTGCGGAAGGTTTGATTCAATAACCGGGCGATGTCCGCTCGATAGGGTTTCATCGACAAATGGAATAACCGAAGGTTGGCACACTTTCGTACGGTTAACAGACGTACTTCTTAGTTGGTTTTCTTCCCACCCGCAACCCCTCCATTTTTGCCATCTTCTCTTTGATGGTGAGTGTATTTTATGGGATTGCAAAGCGCGTACCTACGACCCGGTCGGATGTTTTCGCAACGATGTGGGTTTTTCTCTCCTACAAACGATATGTTTTCATTGCATCCGCACTTCAATTTCTTATCCCATTTTAAGGATCGTATATTTCGAGGAAGCTCGAGTGAGTTTCATCGCACGCCTCGATGTTTACGTTTTGCATATTCTTGATTACTGATAAAACCGGGTTTTGATTGAAACCCTTGCGTAAATACGAGCGCTATGTGCTTCATCGTTTTGTTTGCTTTCAAACATTACATTTTTTGTTTTATACGCTCAGTTTGGATCGCTTATCTTTTGTTCAGTGTGTGTGTGTGTAGGGGGCACGGAAAGTAGCGTCGTGTCACGCCACCGAGAGAAATGTAATGTCGACAGCCGGTCAGTTCACATGTGCCGATGTTTGCTTTACGATGCTGCACGCTCGTCCGTCCGATGCTCGGCGGAGGTACATTAGTAGGTCAAAATGAGGTACGCCTCGGCAATATAGCGATAGAAAAGGAAAGCAACAGGACTGCTGCAAATGAGTAGCAAGATAGGGAATGTTGCAAAAAACAAATGGGAAAATTGTACGGAAAAAAACCTGAGGCAACGCCAACGCCACCCAAACAGATTGCTGCTCGCTCTGATGTGCCTCGGAGGGCTCGAGCTTGCTAGCGAGCGTAAAAGCATACCGAAGGAAAGATTGTTTAATAGATTAAATTGCAGATTATGTTTACCGCTGGACGGAAGAAACCGAGCCGTCTAACCGTAGCTAGTAAAGCTACTTTCACGCCAAGGCTCGCGGAGCACTCGCACACATGGAAGACGGGTTTTTTTTTCCAAACGAAGTGCTTCTGTTCGAGAAAATGTGAACTACAGTTTTTTTCCATCCGCTTTCAATTGCGTTGCCAACGACCAAACGGTCTTTCGAATGGAAAATGTTGGAACTTCACGAATGTTGCTTATATTATTCTAATAATATTATTCCAAGTGTTTATGACACGAACTAGATAGGATCTTCTTAGTTGCCTGTGAATGTTGTCACAAAAGCCCGTGATATTACCGTTAAGACACAATTTTTTTAAATAGTTTATCTATTTTTACGTCGGTTTTTGCTAGTAGTCATATATTTTCGTCTCTAGCTCAAAACAACAAAATGGAAAAATAACTGCTGACGCTCCAGGAATAATAAACATTAACAAATTTAAGCTTTAGAACTCATTTTTGCTTATAAACATGTGTTTTATCGGTTTTCCCAACACATTTTGATTTATTTGTTTCAAAAACTACACTATAGAGAATAAATTCGAGGATTTAAATGTATTTTCATTGCTGCAGAAGGTCATTTGCCTCGATTTTTGGTACTCCACTTATATATATTTATAAAATTTTACAAAAAACCGAGTTTCTATTCGTTATTAATGCTGCATAATTGACTTTTCGCAAACCTTTTAAAAGAAACAATAATTGTCATGGTTGAAGCCATGAAAAATGCCCAATAACAAAAGTGAAAAATGTATGCATTAGAAACATAAGTTGTTGCCTGAGATACAAATATTATTACCTCAAGTCAATACCAGAAGCCTCTTAAAACAAAGAGTCTATTCCTACAACAACTTTAAAAAATCACTCATTTGCAGCAAGCAGCAACAAAGAAAATGGAAATGAAAAACTATGGATATTTTTGTTTCGCTCTGCAACAACGGAAACATCCCCGGTGGACGCTTTGCAGCTGGATTCTAGGGTGATCTAAGGAGATTCGTTCCACCCCTTTCCCGGAAAGCCGGTAAAGTTGGTGGCCGAAGGGTGTTGGCGCAAAAGTTCCAGCCCGCTCCGTTTGAATCTCTAACTACATTATCGAAAAGTTTGCCTGTCCTTTGGCACTTTGTCGATTTCATCGTTTTCTTTCTCCAGGCCAAACGGGCTGGCCGAGTCGTGGCCTTATGCCACCTCACGATTATCAGTCGATCGAGCACTGGGACTCGCTCACGCTCTCTTGCTTTGGCGCACCCCATGGGCTTAAGGAGTTAGTGGAGTGCTAATCCACAGAAGAATTCATCACCAAATCCCTTTTGGCCTCCGAGCTCGCACTCTCTTTAGTTGTTGTTGCGCCGGATGTGGCTCGGATGCTGCAGCCTTCAACCGGAGTAGGAGTGCAAAGTTTTGCCCAGCCGTGTTTGAGAATTATGGTGTGTTCTTGCGTCAGGCTAAAGGGTTCTGTTCCTTCGGTATCGATGGGTAAACTCACATAAGCTGGACGTGTGGAAGAAACGTTGGTGTGGGTGGTGAGGGTTCAATATAAAATACTTTCTTGCAGATTGTTTCCGGACAATGCTCATAACTCGAGCTCAGCTGGAATTCTGTTACCAACCACTCCGAAGGGTTTCATAATGTGGCAAACATTATTTTCGTGCAATAAACATCACGGTAGTTGAGAATATCATTAACACTAGGCGGTTATACTATTTGGGCAACGATTGCGTTAAATAAACCAATAAAAGCATGAAAGGTACCAACGGAGGGAGTGAAACGGACGCGTGTTACCGCTTCCATCCTGCCTTCTTGATCTACGATTCTTTCGGAGCGATAAAAATGCGGCACCAAATGGAATCGTTGATTGGCCTGTGATTTATAAATAATATCTTGAACCCGTAGGACTTCATCCGAAGGGTCCTTTTCCACTTCCACCTCCCGATACGGTGGTGAGGTGAGTTAATGTCGCCAGGAATTACGGCCTTCGAGATGGCGACGACAACGACTGACGACGACGATGATGATGATGGTGAACTGACAGTGGCCCGGCCTTTCCTTCCGTGATTTTCGGAGTAGTCATGCCCGAATGCAAACCCCCCTCGGCAGTTCCGGACCACCGGCCGTTTTATGTAGCGGCCAGTTTGCTGCGAGAAATGGTCATTTTTACGACTGTCCTGCAAAACATCCTTCCATCTCCTCCAAGCCCTCAAAAAAATTGGAATTCGGATCGGAGATCCAGGGATGTTTCGGTCATGTACTTTCACTGGCCCTTTTGCTTCCATTTCGAGATCATGTGCGTTTTACGTTTATAGGTTTCCCATATTTGTTGGCCATCTGTGTGGTTTTTTTTTTTGTGTGTGTGCTTTTTGTTCCTTCTTTTCTCTCGTTTTGTTCCACTGAATGGTGAATGGGATCGTTCGAAGTTCTTACAATAGCATATTTTCCGAGCGGGATTTTTGCTTTTGTTTATCGCCGCTTCATTTTGCCCATAGTGAGAAGGAGAAAGAGACTGTGTGGAACCGTCTCCGATGTATCGGAAGGAGTCGTAAAACGGTCATAGAATCGTGAGGAAACTTTTTTCCTCTCAACCTTCCCTCCGATGTTCCTCATGCGTGTTTGGCGGGGAAGAATAAAAGACCGAACGTAAAGTACGATTTAATGCGACAGAAAGTGCCAACCTTGGCCGAACAAGCCCGTTGATGGACCGTTCGAGAAAATAGGGAAACGAAAGCATACGTTGTTTCGCTTTCGGGAGGGAAGGCGTAAAACACATAATGGCAGGTGTGAAACATTTCGCTTTATTTGATGATTTCGACAAATATCACCAAACCCGGACTGTGTTGCGCCGAGGTAGACGAGTTTTTTTTTCTAAGAAGGATATTATTCCACCTCCTAAGATTAATTTAAAAATAACCTAATCTCCCACGGGAAAGCGCTGCTACCCCCTTTTTTGGGGGGATATTTTAAAAAGATATCTAAAAGTCTGATCAAATGAACTACCTTATGCTGTGCTATTTTCCCCCGGATCAACTCCCCACTTAAAAGCAAAACAAAAAATGGAACGAACATCCTCATCTAGATAGTGCCCGCAACCGGATTATCGCACCGATGAGAGTGCCCCGATAAAGCATTTTCCAGCCCGGCCCGAACCAGAAGCTGGCATGCCATGAGGACAAAATCCATGTTACCGACGCGCTCCCTCATGGGCACTTCGCCGACCGCAAGGACATGGACGTGAAAGAGCGTTGACATGTCTCCGGGTTAATTATGAGCCCACCACCACCACCACCACCAACAACAACTAACAACGAACCTTTCCCTGCCAAGGGGAGTGGGAGGAGGGGGATGGTGCTGGCTAAACGACGGCGTGAGGAGTGATTAACATTCTTTTCATCCACCCTACGCGCTCAAAGAACGGATCCCATCCCTTACGGTTGCTCTATTATGTGCCTTCTGTTGTAGTTCTTTTTTTTTGGTTCATGGTATGTGTGTGTGTGTGGGTGTCGTCCTTCCATCAAACCACTTTTGGTTGCTGGCAAAGAGCGTAGGGTTCTAAATAATGGACGTCAAAAGGACACACTCTCTGTGCCGGACAGAACAGAAAGATGATGGGAAAGGGAAGGGAGTGGAGGAGATGGACACAGGAGTGCTGTTTGTCGCCTCCCCCACCTCCCTAACCTGTTTTGTTAATTTTGATTGCCTGTCTCGGTACTTTTTAGTGTACCGGTTCTTTTTTTTTGTATTCTCTTTCTAAAAACAAGCCTAAGCTTTTCAAGTTTTCCATGATGCCGTTACCTTTTTGAAAAGGCAAAAAAGGGCAAGTATGTCAACTTGTAGCGGCCGTTCTTTTCTTTTTTCGTTTTTAAGTTCTCCCTCGGTGTGTCTATTTTCTCGCCCCATGCTTTCAAAAGAAACATTTTTGGATAGCTGACATTTGGTTGAAAGATGAATGTCTAAGTATGCACTTTTGGCGAGCGAACAGAAAAAAGGTGGTTGAAAATAGACTAAAACACGGGCCGGCGGGGGAAATCTCGCCCGAAAAGAAATCCCTAAAACAAGATGCCTTGCCTTTGGCCGGTTCGAAAGTATGAAGTTGTCCCCGGCCGGCTGGTGAAAATCCTTCTTGTTATTGCAGTTCGGTACAAATGGATGTTCACGTCGGGAGTGTACGTTTTGTCGGAGGAAAGTGTTGCGTCCTGCGTCGTCCTGGTGAAGTCAAGTCCGTTCGCTGTTTTTTTTATTATTTTTGTTCTAAAGTCTCCCCGATGCTGTGCCTTTTTTTTGCCACCCCTCGGTTTTGCTTTGTTTGCATTCTTTCTTCTCCGAGAAAGATTTATCTTTCCGAGCGGAAGAAACCATTTTTCAGCTTGAGAGTACGGCGAACGGTAGCTTGCGTTCCCCGGATGAGGCTGCACAAAGAGGGCAGAGCCCGGCCTGGGGTTTAGTGCAGCGTCGTTGTTGGTGCCGGCGCATAATACCGAATGTTGCCGTGGGTTTGTCTCTGCCCGTTTGGTGCAGCTAGAGTTTTCCGGCTTTTCTTTAACCCTCCCAGTCTGTCGCTCGGGGAATGCTTTTAGTTTGCATTTCTGGCACAAACGGAGTGCCCCGGAAGGCGGGCGAGGGAAGTGCATTGAAATGGGAAGAAACTGTAATGACACTACTGGACGAAAGAACGAGACACGAAGGCGATGTGCAGCTCTGTGTGGGGGTGCGAAAGGAAGGACGTACAAAAAGCCGGATTTTCCCGGAAGGACTAACGCTAGGGCACGGAAGCGAGCGGCACGGCATCGGAGGAAGTCGCCGAGACGTCGGTTGGCGGAGGTGCGGAGTAGGAGGGATGGCATTTCTTGAGTGAATAAAGATAAGAGAATGCGATCCTCGGAAGGGTCGGGGCGGCGTGGCAAGCAAAGGGTGTGGGGTGCGATGGATTTCTAGCAAAGTGGAAGAACGAGTTACGGCCGAAGGCGCCGAACGGTGGACGGAAGCAAAGGGACGAGGGTGCGTCCGAGCGGAAAAGGATGAAGCTGAAGGAGGAATAAAACTTTAAAAGATTGATAAAACGAGGTCGAACGGAAAGGAATCCATTACACTTTTCACCGGAATGGTCGTATCATCAACCTGGTCCGAGGTTCTCCAAGATTGTGCCATTGGAGGATGGGGAGGGGTGGGGGAGAGAAACTTGTCGGAAAAAAGATGTCGGTCGGCGCAGGTCAAAGTGTTTATCAACGAAAGCCCACGTACGATTTTTCATGTATGAGAAACCCCGACCGACGTGGACGATGTTAAAAAAAAAGACAAACTGCAAAGTAAAGGTAGTTTATGAAGTGGGCAGGGGAAAGCATTCCAATACACACCAAAGGCAACCAAGAAAAACAACCTCATTCCCTAAACTCGTTTGATTTTTCGACATTCTCGTTGTTGAGAAAAAATGCTCTCAAAATACCAAATGAAGAATTTTATTTCATTTGAAGGTAAATCAAAGTAAACGAAGTCGCGAGGACATTTTGAAAGAGGAAAAACTATCGCAAAAGCACAATTAATGCTGCTTTGAACCAAAATTACGTTTTAACAAAAGATAATTATTTTGTAATATCGGGGTTTGATTAATTTAATAATAATCATATAATTTGATGTCGAATCTAAACTTTTTAAAAAGGAAAGCGATTTCCTGAAGCCTTCTTTAAAGGTTACTTAATATCAGTTCAGTCAGTCTCACTATTTCCTTCGGTGACAATATTGTTTCACAACGCATAGATGCACCTAAGATTTTGTGTAAACTAAACATTTATATACCGCCTTGACAATAAAGTTACAGAGATTCATTTGCAACTAACCACTTACGTACGGATTATGCAGGATTCAGGCCATTTAATCAAGTTATGACAAGTTATAACAAGTTTCCGAATCCATAGATCTTAAAATGTCTAAATAAATGTAAATAAATGTTGGTCTGCTAGTTGCACGAAAAATAAATAAATTGGAGTTTCCAAGTGCTGGTTTATGGTTTAACACGTTGACTGCCATGGCTCCCATGTTTGATAGCCAGCTGTCATTAGTTTTAAGTTTTTGCCTCATAAATATATGAAAATGCAACATGAAAATTATCATTAAGGGGACGATAAATGAAGCGTAATCGCAAGCGTATTCTTGAATTTCCCCTCCAAATCTGTCAAAAAGAATTTTGGCTTTCATACCCTATAATCGCATGCGTAATCTTGTCAAAACGTAAACAAACGAACCGATAGTTCATTCGATCGCGCTTTAATCTAATATTTTACGAAATTCTGTGGTTATTTCGCGTAGTTTGTCTAGTTTAAACAATGAACAAGAAAATAATAGCTGTAGCTTCGAACAAATGCTGCAATTTTTTGCCAAATTTTGCTTGCGGATCACCGACCACTAATGATGCAAAACATAAACAAAGCACAGAAACAGCTTGGTTAGAATATTGACGATACACGGTAGATCCGTGATTACGCTTCGTTTATCGTCCCCTTTATATTATAAACTAATTCTCTTGGAAGGTAAGTCTTTGCCTGGATGTCGAAAACCGAATGTTTGATAAATTTTATAAACAAATTAAATCGACAAAGCTTGTTCTAAAAAAGTGTGCTGAAACTGCTTGCCAGTCAACGTGTTAAAAAGCACAAGCGTTGAGCTTGTCAATAGCAATCATTTTAATTGACATATCCACTGTAAATTCTTAACGAAATGGACATATTTCTTACATCAAGGTTTAAAATAAGTTGTAAAAATTTCCAGTTCTTCTCATAAGTGAAAAGTTATTTCCGAGTTTCAGTTAAACGGTTTTCCTCCTTTCTTTTCTACAACATAGAGCTTTAACAGTCAGTAAGTGTAAAGGTTTGTTCAATGATTCTCCTCGCAAGCTTTGCGAATGTTTGACCCTTTCAAAGATTTTGGATATAATTATGCTTCACTGAATTAAAAATTTCAGGGCAATCGGATAAAATTGTGTCCATTAATGGCACACTTTTCGGTGGAATGGAAATGATGTTTAATAATTCAGCACTGAAATTAAAAATAAACTCCCTCCGAGCGCAAAATCGTTGCGCAAGTGAGCAATCGCGTTGAAAGAGCCACCGGATGAGCCACACCGAGTTGATCCCCTCTTCGACTCCGCCCCTCTCCACACCCCACCCACCACCCCGCAACTTGAAGGCAAAGTAACTTTGCCAACTGCAATAATGATGCAGATGGACGGACTTTTCTTCACTTGACCCAGCTAATGAAGTTTAATTATGCCGTTTGCGTCCATTCGACATTCGCCGTCGAACGTTCGCGCGTGGAGCCTTTTGGAGTGGGCCGGCAAAATGACATCCATCATGGCCGAAGCGCTGCTCGGTTTCAGCATCTTCCGCCGTTGCAGCATCTTTTCGACGGATGGGGGCGAAGAAGCACACCAATTTGCTAAACAATTTTCAATTTACCGAATCACTACGCCCGAATGGAAGGAAAAGTAAACCGTGCAGGAGCAAGTTGTACGCTCGGATGAAATAGGCTCAGTCGCTTCGGTGATCTAGCCTTTTTCTGGGCTGGCTTGGCTCGAAGTGGTGGACCTTTGGAGTGGAAGGTACCGGCAGAAACCCTCTTGGCTTCCGGTGACGTGACCAAACGATTCGATATTACTTCTGCCGGGATGATTTCATCAAACAGCTTTTATCCGGTGTTTCACCGGCACCGGGTATCGCTTCTTCCTCGGTCCTTTTTTTTTTGCTATCTTTTCCGCGAGGGCAGCATCTTTGCAATTTCAGAGAAAGGATACGGTCCTGGAGAAGGAGTACCGCGAGCGAGTGCCACGATGGTTGGCGCAAGATGGATCGATTGACGACGATTCCCCGTTCGTTGTCGGCGCACGTGGATGGACAACGATTTTGTGGCCACGCGGTGATTGAATCTTTTGGGGCAGAAAGGCAAACGGTGAGGTGGAAGGGGGTGCGCGAGAGAGGGAAAAAGGTATAAGATATTTACGATCCCTGCCCCGGATGGTTGCCAATCTTCATTATGTTCTTTTTATTATTTATTACCATCACAGTTTGTTTCCGGTGACAGGGAACCGCATCCGGTCGAGCTAGAAGCTTTGCATTTGGCTCGGCACGAAGGGCACACGGGGTGGCATAATCCACAAAGCGGACATACGACTTGTCGGAGACGGGGACCTGTTAGGGTGTCTGGGTAACGGTTCCGAAAATAAACCACAATTTGGAGGTGAATGCTGGCAACGATGGTGGCTTTTGCAATGGGCGGGGAGTGTTCGGTTCCATTTCTCGTCACTTCATTTGGACACGGGTTGGAATCCGGAATGATACGATACTGTACGTAGCGGTAAAATCGGTGCTTCCAGTGCATTAAACATTGTTTGGTCCAGTGGGTGGTGGGATGACCGAGTTGACATGTCCAACAACGGCTATTCCGGAGATGAAAATAAATTATAGGAAGCTGCATGATTCAGACAAACATATGTAATGAAATTGAGCAACTTATAGCTGAAATGTTTCGAATTTTGATACACTTTTTAACTGGTGTTTTAAAAATAGCAATCGTAAGTAACTAACCAAAATTAACAGCGAAAAGAGTGGAAATTTTGAGATTATGAATTTCTTTCTTCTCAGAAAATCACCCTTGAAATAAGAATTCAACCTCGGTCAAGTAAAGCGATACTTAGCGTGAATTTCAGAATGTACATTAACCGGTAAAAAGAGCTTGCAAGCAATGACAAAACCACTGCCCAATCTTTGTTCATCTTTTTCAGAAATGTGACTTATTCTTTATCAACTGTCACCCTGTTAAATAAAATATCTAAACGTGTAAATATTGCAATGGAAGCTAATTTTCAACTTCCTTGCTTAGATAATTGAAACGAGTTGTTTCACGATAGTTTCAATCAACAATTTCTGTCATTATAAAAAGATGAAAACTAGCTCCGTGGAAGCTTATTGGATGTTTCTTAAATATATACTGGCTAAAAATTATTTATCTTTACATCTTAAACTGAATCCTGCCGTTTTCTCTTGATAATCCATTGATCGTTTTATTATGACTGCATTTTTTCCTCAGTAAAATATGTGCTTTTCATTACTCTTTTGAATCTTTGAAAACACGTACCTATTTGCTACTGAATGCTAATCAATGCTAGCTATTGATAAATACATTAAAATTGTTGTAAAACATCATACATTATGTCAAAAAAATCTGAAGAGAAAGCTCACATTAATCCTACTAAAGGTGATTGGATTGGTTTTGGTATACATTCCTAAAAAAGAGATTTTTACGATGATGTATGCGTCAAGCGTACTGAATCCGCAACATTTTACCCTCTTTTAAACCTGTTCATGCCTATCCGGTTGGCATCTGTCATGGTTGTGAATTGGCTGATAGGAAACCACAGGCAGGCAAAATAATTGGCTAAGTCGATGTCGTCGTGCAAACGAAATAGAAATGTAAATAAACGGAAATGGCACGGTGATTAGATCGATCAGAGGGTCGAAATTGGGGAACCCTTTAGTTCGTGACCGTCGTCTCGCAATTAGGATGATTTGTGTCGGGTTAGCTGGGGTGTAATGTTTGCACGTCATTACAATGAGGTGATGTTTTGCTTTCCGGTATTTTTTTACGCATTGCGATCCGGATTTTCTTCCGACTTTCTGTTTATGATGGGTCCGACACTAATTTTTTGGCCTTTCCCCTACCGAATCGTTCGAGGGTTTTCTCTTACGACTAGGTTAACGATGCCGAAATGTAGGCGAATGACAGGGAAAGCAACCCACTAGATAGCGACCCTATCCAGCGATTGGCTCTGGAGATGACACCTTCGATACTTCAATACACCGCGGTAAACAACGGCTAATGATTATGAAGCTATTCCTGTACCGTAATCCTGCCGGAATCCTGCCCGGCCGACTTCCGGGAAGATGGGAAAGCCTATGATTGCCTCGGGGATGCCGACGCGATGAGATGAACCATTCATATTCAAATCAACCGCCAACGGAACGATCCGCCGGAATCGAAATGGTTGCAATAATCGGCCATGTCGATGTCGACGGCCATCGTGATGACGATGATGATCATGATGATGATGTTGTCTTTTGTGTTAACGGGCACCGCGGGTATTCTCCGCTTCCCAGGAGGGTTTTGCGAAGGGTGTTTCGTTTCCGTTTTCCGTCCCCAACGTTTTCACATGCCGTAAATAGAAACATAACGCTGAAATTATTTTCATGAGAATGTGTTTTTCTTTTCCGTCGGAAAAGCAAAGGGAAAGCAAAAACAGACATTCCTTGGGGGAATGTTCCCTGCTTGCCGTTGCGGTTCACCGTTGGTGCTATCTTGATCGAATGGAGGCTTGTTCGGCAAGAAAATTGCTACCGATTTTGGACGATTAAACAAACGGTATACATTTTCATCGTGCCAGGTTTTCCGCAGAGCATATGTGTTTGTGTAGCCAAACCGATTCTCAACGGCATTTTGTTTTTAAATCTCTATTACTTTGTGGTATGTATCAATTTGTTTTCGTATATATAGAGCGCAATCACATTTTAAGGCATGATATGTTAACTTAGTTTCTTTTATGCGTTTCTAAATATTTCCCATTGCAAGGTATCATGGCTTTTAGTGATAATACTCGCGTTTTAAGGTATTTGATCAGTTTTTATTCCACTCACTACAAACAGCACTACTGAAATACCCGCTTAGGCGTGACAAATTTAGTTAAAATCAAGTCGAATCACTCAATCTCTTATTCCACAAGTTCCAATTGTGCCAGGAGTGGATTTTCCCTTCTTTATACAACTTCCGCAGTGGAAAGGCATTCCGTTCGGATCTAGTCAGAATGAATTTGATTCCTTTAGCCGTGCGAATTGACAACGACGGAGCCGCACGCCATCCTTCCGAATCGATATTTTCATCTACCGTTTTCCATTTTCCCAGAGGTGCCAGTAAGTAAGGGGCATCGTTGCTGAAATCGCTTCGGTGGTCCGATTGGAATCGGATGCTCTGTTTGAATATCATTATCCTGTCCGGCATCCTTCGCCGGCTATCAAGATGGGTTTTTTCTTCTTCCTTGTAGCTTCATCTCCTTGTGTTGGGGTTTCCCATCGCATGGAAAGCAAGCTTGCTTTAGCATACCGTTGACTGGATTCAGTTTTAAACAGAAGATAGACGCACTGTCTACCCCCAATCAGGGACGTTTGTAAAAAAGGAAAAATCAACAGCATGTTGAGCAACGTTTCGTTTTTTAACATTTTGCTCGCTTGAAGGAATTCAATCGATGATTCCTTTTTTCGTCCAGTTTCAACGCACAAGATTGATTTCTAAATCTGGTACCTCGAACAGCAAACGCTGCTTGCGCTGGACAAACAACCACAACCAGGTTGGTAAGTTCGAGTGTGCCTTACTCTAGCCAACACCACGTCAAACTGTTCGTTCATTTCTAAAACACAAACCTCGCGGACACCGGAGCGCGGATGGTTTCTGTTAGATCGAAGTGACGATTTGGGGGCCGTAAAACACGAAAGTAAAACAATTAACGCTGCTGTTGCCGCTAGGATCGATCGGAACGAAGGTTTCTGTTTTTTTCTGGCTTTCATCCATGCCATGTCCTACTTTCTTCCACCCACTCAGGTGCGGGAGGTAAAACATGTTGGTTGGGAGGAAAAATTATCCACGCAACGGTTTCGGCCCGAGCCGGCGGTCGATCGACCGGAAAGTAAATCTACATTTCAATTGGATAATTTGTTTGCATTAATTCATTTTCAGCGAAATTGAATCGATAATCCAACACAGTGACGAACCGGTTGGGCCCGTAATTGAATGGAGTGTAAATAGCTCGACCGACGTTCGGTGAACGGTGTTTTTCCTTTTTTCCATGTCGTTTTTTTTGCGTTGAGCTGGGCACACTCAACTGGGCCGGTTTTTTTTTGTATTTTTGTCGCTCGACAGCTTGATTGTTTTCATTGTGTGCAACGTCATTAAATTATGGTTAAATATATTTCAGCCCCGAGCTGATAACACTAATTAGAACGGTACTGCTGCGTCAAGCACCATTTTGCATTTTTTTTTTTTCATGTCCGTACTCGCCGGAGGATGGGAGAAGTTGGTTATCGGTTTGGAGCATAATAATGTTGACAGTACATGCAGTAGGAGAGTTCTATAAATGTTGTTGAAGATTGATTAAATCAATACATGTGACTAGGTGGTTTGGTTATTTATATAATTCTTGTAGATATCTGTTAACAAGTGATAAAAATGCTAACTGGTTTACGATCTTGAGCCACAAGAAGAACGCACAAAATTGAGTAATTTGCTGCTAAATAAATTTAATAAATAAAGAGCGTCGAAATAAATGTGAAACAAGGATTCAAATTTAAAATGGGGTTTAGTCTGAAACGAATTATTAAATAACAAAAAGTTACATTGAAATCAACACATACTTAGTTATTTTCTAAAAAGATGATAATCACACAATTACTTTTACTCATACACTACAAACGACCCTTTTACTAATAAAATATAAATCCTAGCTTGATACGAATCTCATACTTTTTTAGAATGTTTTGTCAATCTTATACTCATTTCTAAGTATCGAACCTCAATTTAGATTAAAAATCCTGGAAATTTAAATTACATAAAGGGTTACAAAAACTGTCCGTGAATATTCAAATCAGACGATTCACACTTCTATTGATTAACTCATTCTTATCACGTCACTATGTGTTGGTTTCTGAGGACCACGGGTTATATAAGAAAGAACACTCCTGCCATATTTGCCACGGCTTGCATTCCAAATTCTTCGAGTCCGTGGCAGCTACGATTAGGTTAATAATCAGGTTTAACTACTAGAAAGGCAAATCCTGCAGAAAAGAAACATATTAAATCAGATGGCCTTTTTTAAGTGCATCTGCTCGCATTGAATTTCTATTAAATCAAATTCCCAGAATGTGCTGAACTTAATTTTAAGCTGCCACCAGCTCGTTAATGATGCTATTTTTCCATTCACTACCCTTTAAGGAGAAGCAATTTCCCGCCCGGTGACGAATGGGTAGTTTCATTAGGATCGGAAACTCACTTCCTCGAAAATTCTCGCGTTCCATTGAACCGGCGATATCACTTAAACTACCCGGTCCGGCCATTAGCCAGCGCCTCGGGCCGCTCGGAAAGTGGACTTCCGCGCACCCCGACCGTTCCCGATGGCACGATTGCTCCCTCGATGCTAAAACATAGCAGAACAAAAGTAAAATAGAAAACAGTGACCACCTCGGGCGGTAACGTTTCGCGTGGAGGGCAATTAAAAAGTCAAACATTATCCGTGACTGCCAACGAGGGCACTTACACCACCTACCTCTGGCACGCGGCATGCCGTGAACACGGGAGAACAGCACGGAACACGCAACACGGTGATTAGAGAAAGCAGTATGCGAGCAAGCGATCGTGCGGGGTGAAAGATGGGGAGGAGCACGATTGGATTGACGGTCTCCACCTCCGAGGTTCTGGCCCGTACAATCCAACAGCGTTGTGAAACCTGTGCATGGAGGGAGGTTTGTCAAAGAAAACTCTCGACTCGGACACGAGCGTTCCGGAATTGCGCCGCTACTTCTGCTGCTGCTGCTGTTGATTTAATGGTGATAGGTCGACTTCTGCCGGAAGGCCACCTCCCGACCGGTCAAGTCCCCGGGTCTATTTCAAGCGCCCATTAAGGCACAGTAAAAGAATGCAGGAGAGAGAGTGAAGGAGCAAGAAAAAAATGAAGGAATGATCTTGAGCCAAACCGGTTTCAGTTCGGGTCCGACAACCGAGAACCTTCTGTGGGGAATTTGATCTTATTATTGAAAACGGTAAAAAAGGAGCCAAATGTGCGGAGCTTAATTATCGGTTGTAGTGTGATGAATTTCCCAACCATATAGTGGTAGCTTGAACTTGGCAAGAGTAGCAGCCATGGTGTTTTATGCTCGGGTAAAAATGAAACCCACTTTCGCAAAGTGGACGTACCGAGGTTGAAGTCGTGCACTCGATTCTGTTCCCATCCTACCCCTTTTGGCTGTTCATTAGGCAGTCTGAGTAACTCTTTCTGACCTCACCAGATATATATGTGTACGTGTGTATGTGTATGTGGTTCGCTCACACACGCTCTGTGTAAGGGATGAGATTTATCTTGCACTATGCACTTACACAAAAGATGTGAACCATAAAATAGAATAAAACATAAATTTTGTTAATGGATGTTTCGGTTCATCAGCAACGATACTCTCCGGTGGAGAGTCCCCCAGCCTCCAGATGGCAAAGGGGCAGAGGAAGGAAGCGTCAACGATCGAGTACTGCTATCGAGCTGTTGGAAGCATACTCCGGGCTGCGTCCCAGTTAGCCACACCGTCTCTACGACTGCAAAGTGGAACGAGTGCAGCATTAGGAGTTGAAAAGAAGCGTAAGCGCATCGAGAAGGAGCTAGCTCTAACTCGCACGTAAAAGAAGAGGAGCCATATGAAGAAGCTCGCTGCGGAGAGCCTTGAAGGACCCCCGCCAGCATGTTCCGGCTACGGCTTGCAACCACATCAAGCTGCTCGCTCGGACATTCGGAACCCGCCTGTGCAGCTTTGGTTGCGAAATTGTAGGAAAATCCATCACCGGCCAGACTCCACCTCGGGCCGGCCAGACACGCTGCACTTGAGAAATCAGAGCTTCTGACTATCTGACGCTCCCGACTCGTCTTCGCCGTCGTCGTCATCGTCGGGTGTGTGTGTGTGGGCTTTATGCTGCACCAAACACACTCCGCAGCGTCTGCAACCCGGGAGAAGGCAATGCCGGGACAAACGTTTCCGGCGAATCCGGGGCAAGTAAAGCTTCCCCCGCACACGACGAAGCTCTCTAAGTGTGTGTGTGTGTGCCATTTCAGCCGTCGTTGGATCAGAGACTATCGGATGACACGGAAAAAGTGAACACATTAAAAGCATCCGGTACTTGGAGCCGGTGGTCCGCAGTCGGTCGTTACGAGCTCCCAGTGCGCTCTCGGACCAGGAAGGATGACTGGTAAAGCGTATGTCGGCGGATGAGTTTGCTGTTTCCGGCCAATGGACACAAACTGCTCGTACACCGGCCAGCTGGGACCTGGGCTCTATTCTGTCCGGCTGTGAAGCTGGGAGCTGCTGTAGTCCCTTCCGCCAGCCGAACGGTTGCGCACCTGACTAGGAACAAACGGAGTTCCGTGCCGACGGGCGAGAAAAGTGCTTCGAGAAGATGTGCCAAACCGAAAAGGGAAAAAATGAAACAGGCAAACCCACTCCAAAAACGAAAACCCATCGAACGCATCAGCCAGGTCTTCGGACCGGGGCTCCGATATATCCCGGCCACGATGCAAAGTGCAAAGTTCGAGAACGTTTATTCTTCTGCACGCTTGACCGTCACATGCAATTTACGACGAACGAATGCATTATGTAGGGGTCCCTGGACGGCGCGACGTTCCGGACTCGGGAGGAAAACGGGGATCCAGGATAGGATGGCTGTACTCTCTTCTCGGGTTCACAAATTCATGAGTCAAACATTGAGCCATCGGCCAACGGTCGGGTCGCAGCTGAGGAACTCCTTTGGGAGATGCCGAGGAGCACAAATGCAGGCAGAGTGAAGCGCACAACTCGGCCAAACTCTCAGCAATGTCGCACTTGGACGCCCGGAAGGCCGTTTATTTATTGAGCCTCGCACCGGTGGCTCTGCGGTGGCTGCAACTGCATCTCTGGTAGATCCGGATGAGACGATAAGATGCGAATGAATGCGAACCGACCCGGGGTGTCCGGGAGTCCGGGATCCGCGCGAGCCGAAACCAAAGAACCGTCGCTCGAACCGAAGGAGCGGGTGCATTATTGGAAAGTCTAATTTGTTATTTGATTTGCTCATCCGGGGAAATCAAATCCGGCCTGGACGGTTTCCGGGTGGGTGGGAAAAACCTATCCTATCTTCCAACCGCTCGAAGTCTACCCACTCGGCGGAAGCCAGGCCTCGGGCGCTTCCAAATGTCAAACGTAAATGACACTCTCCCACGGCATTCGTGACATTTCTTGCGAGCGTATCTTGTGTGTGCGTGTGCGCTTGGGTCAAGAGTCATCAGACATGTGGCTCGACGAAGCTTGTTTGTTTGAAAAGAAGATTATTGGCTTGGCTAAATGTTAAGCTTCGAGATTAGCCATCCCGGTCCTGCCGGTTGAGCATATTGGTGAAGCTGTTGTGATCTCATCATTCACTGCTAAGTATCACGTCCACTTTTGATGCCTTTTGTGAGTGTTTGTGCGTTTTAAATTGAAGATTCAGTCTGACCTAAACAGAGTACGGAGAGATTGACCTAAACAGAGTACGGTGTAGCTAATGCTACGTTTCCTTCTAATTATATATCATACTTGTTTACAACTCATTTATGTTTCTTTGTTGATTTTGAACAATTGTGGTTATTAGGTAAATACTAGCGAAACAACTTTTCGAAGAAAGTTCGATTACTCCAAAATGAACCAAAAACTTTAGTGTTTTGTAACATATTTTCCATATATTTTCATCTACTGCTTATTTTCCATGTAAACATTTTTTTAACTCCAGTTATAAACAATTCGTACATTTATTTGGCAATGTATTATCTTAATTTTTGAATTTTTTTTTATTCTTTTAAGTGGTTATTTTGTAAACCATCGAAATTGGTCTTATACACTCCGTCCAGTTGCTATAAGACCATCTGCAGTTTCGTGATTTTCACTGTACATATTGGAAAAATAGCTCGCTCTTGATTATTTTTTGGTGAAAATCTGCCAAATTTGCTCATATAAATACAGAAATTGAAAATAGTACATAGCCTACCAAATATAATATTATAAAACGTTGAAAGCCCATTTAATGATTGTCCAGTTGCTATAAGACCACTTAAATACAATCGGGTTTAAAAGGCATTATTCTAAACTAATGTGTAGGTACAATTATTTTAGAGGTAGACCAATGTAAATGTCCTTTTCAATCAGTTTAATGATCTGAAAAATTCAAATTGGCATACATTGATTGGAGTTAACTAGCGAAGATGGCTTAAATCTGGTCCAGCGTGTCGGAATTGGTCGATCTAGCTCAGATACCGTTGTGTACCATATCCCTGCTAATAAATACAGCCTACTCAATATCCCCAAAGAGTTATGACCTACCCTAGGCCAGTCTAGTCGAGGAAATCCAGTTTTTTCCGCACAACTATTGAATGATTTGTTTGCTGCCATGGTATAAACTAGTGACGGAACATGAGTTTTCCTATCATAATTTCATAATAAATGATAGCAAACGCATATCTAGCACATCATAATAATCTCTGCTAATTATCTCCGATAATTTAATGGCCAACTCGAGAATAAAATCTTAATAACAGCAGCATACGTCATGCATATATGTCGCGCAAGGCTTCTATTGATAATTAAATGATCCTTCTTTCTCAGACCTCGTCAATATCCATTCAAATTATTAGAAACATTCCAGATAAACGTTTTAAGTAACAAACAATAGTTTGTAACGTTACATGTGAAAGTGGCATAATTATTAAAGCGTAACTTATTTATCGGCTTTATAACAACGCAACAAATGAAAAGTCAAAATGCCTTACATCGTTTCCCCGTTTAGTTCTGCTATTTTTAACAATTTTAAGGAACTTGTTATGCGTTTCTGCGTTAGTATTAACCTTTCGATCATTTTTCCCATCTTTATGTAAGGTCTTTTTTTTTACATTTGAGAGATCAATACTCAATGGTCGTCCAACTCTTGTTTTGTTCAAATTTTTTCATAGTTTTAAGGGAAGTTTAGGCAACTTTAATGAACTTAGAGTTGTTGCAAATAGAAAACATTAATTTATGAAATATTTTTACAGTTTTTACTGAACCTAAAAGTGATCTTACAAAACAGTTAAGGACGACTTGAAGCCATCGATATAAAAGACGGTTTATTGCTCAAATCCCAACATTTTCTTCTCAAAATGACACTAATGGTGCTTTAATCAACTTCATTTATAATTATTCTTTCATCAAAACCACGATTATATCAACAGTAGTTTTAATTTCACCAAAATTCATTACTGTCTTATAGCAACTGGACAATCTTCAAATGGAGTTATAACGTTTTATCATATTTTTTTTGGAAACTATGATGTACTATCAATTTCTGTGTTTGGTTAAGCTAATTTGGCAAGGTTTTTACCAAAAAATAATCGAAACCGAGGTAATTTATCAATAAAGTCATTAAAAATCACGAAAATCGAGGTGGTCTTACAGCAACTGGACGGAGTGTATGCATGTACAGTAAAATCTTGGGATCGATGGAAATTTCGAGCAAAATTTGAATACCGAGCTAACGATATCATTTGATACATCAAACGATACATCTGATTTAAGCAATGTTAATTTTACTTCCCATAACTTGAGGTTGGGAATTACTGCAAAATATATCTTGCATTAATCTTAATCTTTCGCTTCTCATTGCATCTAGCATGATTCAATTCTAACATTTGTTCAGCCATATACTTTTGCTTCATATGGTATGATGTTATCGACGGAAAAACTTTCGTGATCGACCGTTTCAGTTTCTATTGTGGTTTTCTTCAATTTTTTGTTATTTATTTTTCATTGTGCTTTTTAATGTGTACATTTTCGCTTTTCTTTTAAATGTCGTTTGTTTTTCAACATTGTTTCACCGCAGTTTTTTACCGATTGGTAAATTTTGGAGCTGTGCTAGGCTAGTGAGGCTTCCAAACGACGACTCGTACGACGAAAGCGATAATCACTTGCTCGCTTTTCATCGCCAGCGTACGAGCGCCAACTAATGACCTCAACGGCGACGGAATTGGCCTGCCATTGGCAAACGGCATCGGTGCAAATCGATATGACAGCTCCCGACAGTTTTCCGGCTGGCCGCGGGCTTCTCCCAGGTCCGGCCATGGCCGGGGGTCCATTGTTTTAGTGGGAAATTGCCACTGGAATGCAATCACATTTAATGACCTATCAGAAGCACATAAACATTTTATCAACAGTTCCTTCTGCTCGTTCAAACTCGCACACACTCACAAGACAAAAAAAAGGAAAACGGTTGATGGCATCCGGCCAGAAGGCCATCGGAAGGCGCTCGAAGGCCCCTGACACACAGGCATACACTTCTTGTGCGCGAGAAAAGCGATGGAACATTATTATGATTGTGTCGCCCGTCGTGCGGCTCCGCTGCGAGACGATCGTCCGGAAAAACTCCGGCCCGACCGGTGCGGGCTCTAATTTCCGGATGCTTTGCGGCGCAAACACAGTCCAACGTCAAAGCCGTAGTTTCGTTTCGTGGACCGCCGACGGATCGGACGGTTATCGGGGCGCTTTTCCCGGTAGAAAACATTACGTTTTCCACTGGATCCACTGTTGTCATCGGTCGGATACGCGCCTGTTCCCCCCCACCGTGTGTTGTGGTTCCCCTGCAGCTGTATTATTCCACTCCTGTGTGTCCTTCTCTCTCTTCGTTTAATTATCGCCGTCTTCGAGCGAACGATAACAATAAACTTTTCATCGGGCAATAATTGGAATTGTTTCATTAAAATTTTACTCGTGTCACTTACCAAACCAAACCGAACGGCGGTCCGATGCTTGCCGGGCTGTTTTCTTTAGCTCGCCAAACCGTTTCTCCCCGCAGTGAACCGTTAATGGGCTTCGTGGCGAACGAATTTTCGGTGGATTTGTTTTAATTGCGCCATTTCAATTTCGGCGCTCCTCAATCGCTTTATTCCGGTTGGTCGATGACACCTGGCCTGAGTGCCTTACGGGTTTGCCAGAGGCTTTCCCACGGAAAGTTGTTTATAGGAATCAACTAGATCTTTGTTGGAAAATAAAGTGTAGAGAGAATTAATTCAATTTTTCGAAAGCGATATTTAACGTGAAACAGTTTTCAAATTCTGTCTTCTTAACATTTTTACTTTCTTTGACATTCTTTGTACAAGTGGTAAACTGGCGTTTTTGCCAGCATTCTTCTGCGATGAATGTTTTCTTTTTCCGCAAAAATAGATCAAATAAGAACTCACAGCTGCTACCGGGTTGAGAAGATGATCTAACTTCCATCTCGTGTTACCATGGCTTTGGCAACCGACTAAGCCTCTTTTCCATTGTCAAACGCCAACCGTCACCGGAGAAGTATGATTGCTGGAAATGAAAAACCTCTGGCATCCGGTAGGCCTGTTTACCGTTGCATAACGGAGAGAACGGGCGCCGGTCCGGTCGCGGATTAGCGCCCCCAAATACCTCCGCCGAGGGACGGACCGAAAGCCGAATTCAATAGACGCCAACGTGGGAAGTCGGTCGGGAAGAAAAGCGCAGAGCTAGAGAATGTCAAAGGTGTGTGATTTTCTAAAACACATCTTCCGGTGGCGCGGTGGTTTGCTGCAACCGGATCTGCCGGTTTGTTTGATGTCAGCCGTCAAGAAGTGAGTGTCCCGTGTCGCGAATGAGCTGACGGGATGAGGAAGGAAACCGTATACGCGTTGACACTCGCTTTTTGAAACAGTTGTGTGTCGGATGTTGTGTGAGAAAAATGTCCCCTCTCGTAGCGGACGTTTTCCTTTGTCGTGCTTCTGTGCGAAGAAACCGGTTCTACCTCGGGTGCGGCATTGGTGGAGCAGTGGTGGACCACCGTCCTTGTGATCCTCTAATTAGCCAGCGAGTGCGAAGCCGAAAGCTCGATTGTATTGGCCCTGTGGAGGTTATATATGGTCGCCGAGGCTAATCTTTAGCTTGGCTTCCGTTAAACAATCCCTCAAACTCCTTTGAAGAACACAAAGCAGAATCGCAGGTGCAATTTTTGCGACCCTCTTCAAGATGCGTCCTTCTCGTTTACCGTAATGACTCCTTGCGGCGAGCAGTACCAACACCACACCACGCTATTGGTTGTGCAATGGAGCATAGCATTAACTTCCTCCTACTCATCTGTCAGAGCCTTTCCATGTCGGGCCCTCCGACGTTTACGGAGTTCAAAGGAATGGTCGGTTTGCATATCTCTTACGCTAGCGCCAGCTATGAAGACACACCATCGAACGGAGCTCGTCGCAATGCAGTGCCGTGCAATGCCACTTTGCCACGTAAATGACTTAGCCACGTACACCACACGGACGCTTACAGCGGTGGTTCCGGTGCAAACGACCCAGCCAAGGTGGAGAAATCTCCACGATGGAGGCTACCGGCTTTCATTCATCCCGCTGGATGTTCAAGAAACAATATTTGCGGGAAAACCCAGCTCGGATGAGAGTTTTGCCTGCCATTGCTACGGGTTACTGGAGTATCCTAAAACATACTCCTAAGTTTGTCCATGCCAAACATGATAAAGTTTCTGATGGAATGAACTTACTTGTAGTTGTAGACGAGCTCCATGATGAAATCAACCAACACTTTTCTATAGATTTCAAGATACACAAATTTATCTGTATTGTTTCGACGTATTTTCCTATTATTGGATTTTATTGAACAGCATAAGATGGTAAATATTTTCAAACCCAATTTCAAATCTTTCAATGAGAGCAAGAAAACTACAGAATCTACAGAAATGTGCTAAAATTTTATTAAAGGCATGAATAGTGGAAGTATTAAAATAATTTAACCCAACTTTCGATTAATATTAATATAACATAACAATCCATCATCTTTCTTGTTTCCGCATTTTGCTTCCAATTAAAACTCGAGTATCTCGGTTGTCAACAAAAATTTGTATCGAAGTGATCGAAAGATTGTAATTAAAAAAAGTGTGGGGATTAATACAAATAATAAACAAAACCATGTTATACTGATTTGCGTCATTTGAAGTATATGAGCCAAATAAGGTAAATAGGATTTAACTTGCAAAATTTCGTAATAAACAAAAACATGTTTTTTTGATATGCATCAAATGAAGTATATGATCCAAATAAGAAAACAAGATTTAACTTGCACAATTTCGTATCAGTATTTGCTTCAAAAATGAATTCTACATAATCTATGATTCATCAACGATAATGTGATTATTATTTGTTTTTTGAATAAACCATGTTTTATTTACGTTTGAGTTTTAATTTTTTGGACGGATTTAAACATGAATCGCTTTTATGCCGGTTTTCTACGAAAATAATTGATCAATATAATATACTTGTAACGGTAACACATGCAAAACTTTTCACCACCAAATTAATTGAATGGAAAGTTGAAGAATTTGGTAAACAGTATCGAACAGGTAGCTGATCAGACTACACTTTTCAAAGTACGTTTACGTTTAAATCTTCTATTTGTCACTTTAAATCTACCGGTTCAGCTTGTAACTGAAATAAAATCAATTTAAGTGAGCTTCCAACGGACCGAATTACACTGTCAAGGATGGTTGAAGGGAACCGAAATCACTTTTCAATCCCATCAAATTCGTGGTGCAACTGTGTAGAATGGTTGGTCGGCACACTGGTATGAAAATCTTTCCTCATTTCACAACATCCCCGTAATTCCCAGCTCAAATGGATTGAAATGTCCGTGCTGATTGTTTTGCGCAAACTGCTTCGGGGTTTTCAGATCGGAGCGAAATTCTTCCCATTCCCAAACCCGCATTTTCTGCTGCACCTGGGCTCCCGAAAAGACGTGCCCGGATTCCAACCCGCATTCCATGAGTGACAATTTGCATCGATCGCAATGGATAAAATGTTGCACCAAAACCATTTCCATTCGTTCGAGTTTTCTCACCATCCGCTTTCGTTTGGGGGAAGCAAAATAAAACCGACGGTTCGTTCACTTTTCATGTGCGCGTGGTACAACATTTCACTAGTTTTTACCATTTGCATTTCCCAGCAGTTTGTCTCCCATATGGTGGTTCATATGCAAGTGGAGAAAATTCTACATTTCCGTGAAGATGATTCCATCAGTCAAGTGGTTTTTAGATGATGCTGGCCAACTAGAACATGGAACTTTGAAACCCCACTGCCTGCCGGGAATCGCACAAGATGCGCAGTAATAGTTCCTTTCAGGTCCGTTTGTTGACTGGATGTGCGGTTGTGTGTCTGTTTGGGTGGGAGTGCACATATTTGAGTGCATATAATATATCATATTACATTTTCTGTTTGATTTTTTTACGTACCAAGCGGAACGCACCTGGGCTTTCCGGGGCGAATGTCTGCCGCCTTGTGAGGAAAGGAGTATTCCCGTTGTGTAGGTGGCTGATCACACTCGCTTGATCCGGGGACCATAATCCAAACCCGACGTGAAACACTCGAGAAAGAGCAACATGACGGGACAGAGAAAAGCAGCACAAATTCCTGAAGATGCATGAAATGCTTCAGCTAAAGCTAGCTTCTCCTAGCTCGGTTTTGAAGAGCACTGCATCAAACCAGCCTCCCCTAACTCCCTGTACGGTTTCTCTGGGTCGCATCACCCTTCTCCTTATCATAAGCGCGATCATTATTATTATCATCGTCGGAGATTTCTGTGCGCGAGGGATTGTCAAGCGCTCAGGGAAAGGGTTTTCATTATGAAAATTGTTTAGCTTTTAAATTTATTCTGCTGCTTCATCGCACCGGACGTACGCAGCTGCAGGTGCGGCTGCTTTTAGCACTGGCGAGAAATCAGAAACACCCTCCCACAAACACACACACACAACGGAAATGGTGCAAAACGTTTCACCAAGCCCCAGATCGTCCAAATTCCAGTTGCGTCAGCGAAAAGCGGTATAGCGTCTACACCTGGGGATGGTTTGCCTGATGTTGAGTGTTCTCTTAAGCTCTGTCTTTGAAACTACCACGACACACTGACATGACGCACACATGGTGGAGTAGCAAGCCATTTTTTCCCCGATATTTACCCAATCCCAGCGATGACGAACAGCGACAAAACTGGAACGAACGATAAGCATTCTGCACAAATCTGACGCTCCCCAAAAGCCGTTGATGCGACAAACCGGCGCTTCTCGATACAACCCAGCAGCGGAAGTATTAGTAGTGGTGCTGGATGCTGCGGCACGAGTGGTTTACTCTTCCGGCATCAAAGTGTCCCACATACCGAAGATCCTGGCGCTAGCAGCTCGCAGGCACAAGCCTTCCGTTGGTACGTCTAGGAATGGAGGCTCCCTCTCGTGTGTGCCTGGTTTCACAAAATATTTGCTTACGTGGCAATCGCTGAAGTATTGTTGAAAATTGTTTCAACGTTTCGCATTTACCTCTTCCGAGGCGCGCGCGCTTATTCGGGCAGATTCGATGCAGTTGATAGAATATCGCACCAGCGTCTTTTTTTTTCGTTTTAGTTTTCATCCCATCCAATCGCCCCAATCCCGTTATGCATGATATGTTTGCGAAGCCATCTTGCCCCGATATGTATATCGGCATTCGTAAGCATTCGCTCGGTTCGGCGTAAACAAGCAACACTTCTGTTGCATATGCAAAGATTGATTTCGAATGCTTCGGATTTGACACGTGCTAGTTTACTTTTATCTGATGCTCCCCGTATCGGTGTCGGAGTAAATGTTTGGAACCAGAGTGCTAGCAGTGATATGGAATGATTTCAATAAATTATGTACACATGTACAAGAAACCTCACTTCAAGCTTGCGCAGCTGACGAGCAAAGTTAACGTAGGTGGCATAAGCAAGTAGTTTTCAATGAATTCAACACATTCCTTCCTTTTTGCCCACGATTTGTTTTACTCGACATGCGATCACCTAGAAATGGGTATACGACACTTCGATCGTGTTTTTCACAATGTTTGATTATTCTATCATGCAAACATCGATAGATCATGTGACCACAAAACAAATCATTTTGCTTGCTGTAAGCTTGCGTCAAACGATATGCCATGCAGGAATTTTGCAATGCAAGCAAGGTAACTGGAACAAAGTAATACTTACTCAAAGTTGTTATCTTGATGTTGACGAGTTCAAAGATGATCTAATTTCAACACATGTTGAAAAGCCATAAAATTGATTTAGTGCATTTAAATTCATAGAATTTCTTTATCATTTATACAGGTTTTACTCATGTATAACATACATTAGAGTTATATTAGCGTTATGTTTGTTTGTTCCGCAAAGCAAAGTTTAAATCAAATTTCAAAGCAGCTGATCAATATGAATGTAGTTTATATTTTAGTTATATCATTTAAATTTGACAGAATTGATCAAATTGTTGGCGTTAAGTTTTTCCGACAAATTGGTGTACATGACCTAACCTTGGGAGCAACGTTAAGCATAAGCTAAATCAAACTTTATTTTTGTCTTTAACTGATTATTTTTGAGAAGGCATTTGCTTCGATCAATAAAATAATTTTCGCTTTACGACATTAGTGATCTAAAGAACACCTACGCATTTTCTATAATAAAACAAGCATTCGCAGAAAATTTTGGAAAACACCTGTTAAAAAGGGCAGAAAGATACTGAAATCGTAATGTGAAATCAGAACGATAAGAAAATACTACTTATCGGTTTTAAGAACTAGACCAAGAAAAAAATCAAACACCACTCATAATCTATCATAATAATCTTCTTCTGCTCTAATAAACATCGGAAAATTCTTTCCGTCCGCACACGACTGCCCTAAGCTCGGGACATTTGTCAATCTGTCCCTTTCTTTTCACTTGCCTCCCAATATTATTCATTAGATTGGTTATTAATATTTTGATTAATAGCGTCCCTGACACCCTGCATAATTGGAGGGTTGCAGAACGGTAGCCGAAGGCGACAAAAAAAGAAACCAACATCCAAGACATGTGCCAGAACATTATACACCCTCCGGGTGCTTCTTCGATAGTCCGGGTCGAACTGACAAGCACGAGACCGGCTGTCGAGAGCTGCAGGAGGGAAATAAAAATTGAAAAAGGAACTCATTTCTTGGCGTTCGCGTTTCTTCTGCCGTTCGGACGCCGGCAGGCGAAGAAATCGAAAGACGACCGTTCACAAACCGTTTTTGTGTGTATATGTGTGTGTGTTCTTTTTTTATTATTTTCATCCTTTTCGCCCCCCCCTCAAAAGTCTTCCGACCGTTAGTCACCATTTGTCACACGGGAGGAAACCCACTATCCGTGGGCCTTTGGCGAAGGCGTCAACATCTTGGATGGCATCTCCAGGGAAAAACGACGTGCCATTTCTCATCTCGAGGTTGTGATATTGCTTCGCCTGTCTGATTGTTATGGCTCCGTGATCCTTGCGGCTCGTTGTCGCACGAAACGTGTAGGCAACGGACCTAAAGGGGGCCTTTCCACCTGACGGTTGTGTGTGTATGTGTCGTGTGTTCGGGAGTACCCTCGTGTGGCCTTTGGCACTGCGGAATGGACGTCGATGTTTTGGAGCGAAGGACTTCTTGCGAGGAACCAAGTCATCTTGCGTTAGTTGATGCTAGATATCATTATTGGGTTAGGAAGGAATCGCAAGAATAAAAAAACGGTAGGTATTCCAGACCGGGTTCGGGTGTTGAGTCTCGTCCCACGTGCCTTGGAGTATCATCATCAACACCATCATCGCGTATAGTGTCTCTCGTTCGGATCTGACAGTTTATTTTGATCGTTTTTATCGTTATCGCACTTATGGGTGTGGAAACCCGTACTTCGAAAGCGAAACGACAGATTGTACCTTATGATTGACAAATATGGTGACGGTTTGCGTCGACTACACACGTCGGGCACGTACATACGCGCAAGGTTCGCTTTGCTAGTCGTTATCGGGGGCATGAAATGAATAAGTTGAGCGAATCAATTCTATTCGCAATCTGCCGCATTTCATCATAGCGAGGTGCACTTGTCAACAGAACGTGATAAATCCTACCAGTCTGTTCCAGCTCAACTATCGCAGTTTGATTTCATTTTTTAATAATTGCTTGTAAAGATATCACAACGACCGTAAAATTGCATCAGACCTAAGATGGGAAGAGAGTTCAGACCATCGTTGTGTACGACATGGGGCAAATTTAAATATCATAATGAAAGGCAAACGTTGAGGTATTCCATTCCAAGTCTTAACAAGCAGGCCTCCTCTTCGGCTGACCGCAACCCGAAACCACTGGCGCACGGGAGTTCGTGAGGTTGCCCGCCGGTGAAGGCCATCGCATGGCTACTTAATTTTATGCCCCAATCGCGTGACGGTGTGATTGCGTCATCTAGAATTACCCCTACCTCGGGTTCGGGAGCCCGCGCGAGTTACCTGCTGTTTTCGCGCCACAACACGTCAAACCGTTCGAGACTTCTGAGCCGGTTTTTTTTCGAGGAGAAATGATTCGGTGATGGTCGAAGGTGATGGATTGGTAAGCACACACCTTCCGTGTGACGCCTGGAGCTCGGTAGGTCCCGGGAATCTTTTACCAGAGTTCACTTGTTTAAACCAAACCAAAGAAGAACGAAAAACGGAACGCCGCACACAATCCTAATTACACCCGGGGCCTCGCACATACCGCGTGGTTCCTCTGATAAGGTTTCCCGGACGGTCAGGAGAGGTTGTAAATTGTGTTAGTGGTCACTACCGCCGACAGCTCCCTGGAGGCTTTGGCGTCATTTTACGACGCACAGAAAGGATTGTGCTGTTTGGTGTTGTGTGCGATTTACGAACTTTTGCAGTATGTGGACTTGCAAGGGTACTTACGTCTTGTATAGCGTATATGATTTGGAGTTCTGAGGGGTAGCGATAAAAGGGGGACTCTGCAAACATAAATGCGTGTTTAAATTCAAAGTAGGGGTCCACCGATCGACATTATGATAGAATATATTGACGAAACGAACGTAAACTATGGGCTCGTTATGTAGCACATAATGTTGGTACTCAACGATTTGAAGGCAAAGGGTCCTGTGCTATGTGTACTTGATGGTTTTTTTATTTTTAAATTAGTTGCTTGAAATAGGAAACCTCCCGAATTCGATTTTAACACCGTTGGCTTGGCGTTTATGTAAAGGTATTTTCCCATTATCGAAAAAGTCGTTTAACTCCAGATAGAAACCCGTTCGCCCGACTCGGCACTCAATTATGTTTGCGTAGCAAGATGGGAGCAACGAGACTCCGATGAACCGTGCTATAATTGAAGCCAGGTTCCCTCCGTTCATTCGCTGCGTGTTTTGGCCGCAGGTGGATTAGTTTCTTTTTCTGCTTTCTCGCCTCACCGGGCAAAGGGAAAGCTACAACTACGGTTGCAGTCGGGCATTCGCTGATTGGACCTCGGATCCCCGTGGGTACGCGTTCCCGCCCCAGGTGCCCCTTTGATCCCTGGCGTTCCTAGCGGTTCCGCTTTACACCGGGCCAACGGGCCGCGCCTGTCACGTATCCTTTTCGTAGCAATTCGTTTCAAATTAATTCCACATCCCGAGCTCGCGCTCGCTTGATGAACGCGCGCCGTTTTTCCACACCGATGATAAACTACGGCTGTGTCCTGGTGGTGGTGGTGGTGGTGCGAGTCCCGGCGGTCATCCTCCCGGTCCTCTCGGGCTCTCTCCGGTGGCTCGGGTAATTGCGGTTTGTTTGGAAATAATCCTCATTTAATGGTCGACAGTTTCTCCCGGTTGCGTTGTATGATTCCTCCTCGGGTGAGTCTTCAAAATTTTCCAAAACCATCCCATCCCGGTAGCAGCAGCTAAGGAGGCGTGAGAGGGGGTGATGATAGCGGGTCCTAATCAAAACTTGCCCGAACTAATTGCGGTTGATCAGCAATTCCGTTTGATCCTCGACTCATTCCTCCCCGGAGCGGCGCTCTGTTTACCTTTGACCTTCGGGCGACTACGAGGCTATCGGATCACGTCGGTACCCCGGTTCAGTACGGCTACTACTTTGTGTGTACGTGTACCCTCGCGCCCCGGCTTGTGTGTATGTCGACCCCCACCCATACTTCTTTCCCTGCCGTCGGCTTAAGCTCTACGAAAAAGAGTCTTTGAAAATCTAATTTGAATAAAAATGGTTCATGGAATGTTCCGAAACGTCGTTTCAGGTGGCCATCCCGGCAGTGTTGCGTTGGAGATTGTCGTCTTTTCCAGCCTTGCCCGCATATTTTTATCCGCAAAGACCGTTCTATCGTTTCCAACCGGGGTTTGGAGAAGGAAAAAAGGCCAGAGAACTCGAACCGGAAGTGAAGACATTCAAATAGGGACAAACGGCACGGATGAGAGAAGGGTGAGGGGCGACGGAATGGTGGTGGTGGCAATTATACTGAACATTCATTTGATTGCAAAGCAAAGCGGGCGATGATCTTCTTATCAGTGGCCCCGGAAAAGCTGTTGAAAAGAGCAACGGGCTCAAATCTGTATCTGCCAATGGAACATATAAATCCAACCTCGTGTTTTCTTTCGTTCGCCTTTTCCGTCTCCAACGGTGAAAGCTCTTTTTCGACATATTTTCTATTCTTTCTTATCCTACTCCCGTTCCCCCATTTGCCCGCATGGGCCGGGTAGGCGTTTGGTTGCGGAGCGTTTTTCCTTTTGTGCCAAATAGAAACAACAAGATGAAAACGTAATTAGGTCGACATTATCTTTCCATTTTTGCCAAAACAGCCGCCAGTTTTCCCGCCCGCGTGCTATGAACGCGTTCCGCTTTCGATATTTCCTTTTTTTCTGGTTCACTCCCACCCCAGCAAACATTCGGCTGACAAAAGATGCTGCCTTTCGGAACTGTCTTGAGCTGGCGATGCTGGTTTTTCTGTGGATGGTGGTTTCGTTCGTTTTTCCCACCCCGCCGCGGGAAGAATTTGATGCGGTGAAGATGGACGGTCTCCTCGGGTTGCTTCAGGTCTATCGATTTGACAACCGCCGGCCCACGGACGCTCTCCGGATGTTTCGGATGTGTGGGTTGTTTGGCCGGGGTCTGTGTTTTTATGCGTAATTTGGGGGTTTTTCGCACAACGCAAGTATCTTCGCTCGGTTCTTTGTCGCTCGGGTTGGGGTTTTTCTTAGAACAAGGTGTACCTTTCGAAGGATCTTCCATCGGCAAAATAGCCGATGCGAAAAGGACCGCAGTGTATCGTTTCTTTTTTCCAAACGAACAAGCGATACCCTTACCCTTTTTGCGGCGATTCGATTCGGCAACAATGCGGCCATCTTTAGCCGGAGCGCCACAAGGCATCGCATTATTCCGTTCGCAAACTGTTCAGATTGCTTTTTTGCCTTTGTTATTATCATGTTCAGAAGCACCATGGTTCACTTCTGATATGCGAACTGGATTATTTGTCTTAGTTTTGCCCTTTATCAAACACCAAATATTAATTTATATCACTTAATGGCATCCCCGAAGATATTCGCACGGATTCATTAAACCATCTTCGCCAACATTTTCACTACGCATTCTAGATTGTCTACCTAAAAAATTTCAACATCAAGAGTAGACAGATTGATTTAAAAATGTTTGCATTTGGTATGAATCTCCTATTAGTTTCTCTACTATTTTTTTACGACGGGTTTTACTGCATTACGAATGACATTAAACTTGTCAGCCTTCGTGGGCTTCACAAGACGATATTACACTCATGATCATATGGGGCAGGACATTATCTAGCAGGGGCTTATCTAACGGTATAGTGAAAGTGTTCGATCAGCTCTTGTGTACTTGTGTTGAAAATGAATCTATGGTACATTCTATCAAAACTACATATGAAACGGGTTCATGATTGGCGTATTAGTTACAACCTTTTTCTATGGATAGAGCAAACCTAAACGCGTTGATCGCCTATGTAAACTTCGGTATTCGATCTTGAAACCTGAATATGTTATCCTGATTCCCATTATCGTTCTTTTAAACTTCGTTACATATTCTTTCAACTTGAATACACGATCCTTTAACTTCATTAACGTATTGTCAGATTGGAAGCCGGTTTGTTGTGGTTTTCATCGATGTATATTGCGTACACTTCATATATAGTGAACCATTTGAAAAAGACGTTACTGTTCACAAATAACACACGCGCTGAGAAAATAAAGATTTATCAATTCTATTCAATATCAGTTATGGAAATGCAATAATGTTTGATTACTAGTGAAAAAAAAATCATAGGAGGGACGTTAGTAACGTAAATGCAAGATTTATTCTTACCAATCTAGTAAGCTTTGATGTGTTGTGGTTAGGGTAATTGCAAGTGAGATTTTTAGATTCAGTCATAAACGAGCTCGGCGAAATAGAAACAGGATTGATTAGTTCGCTGAAGAGTAGTTGACCTCTTTGAAGCTGGAACGGAAGTGCAAACCCGGAAGGAATTTGCAATCGAATTTTTGGTGGTAAATATGAAGGTTGGTAATTGTTTTGAATGAAGTTGGGTGTATTATGACATTCTGTTGCAGCAGATTCAGAGCTTCAATTTGTCCTTTTGACAATTTCAAAATAAATATAGCTTTGAATTTTTCCCTTCTTTTTTCAAGTGTCCTTAATCCTAGCAACAGGCGACGTGTAGAATACCTTATCTCGCTACTATTTGGCCATCGTGGAAGTTTAATAGCATACTGAGCTGATAATGCTACACCTTCTTGGGATCACAATGGTTCAAAATTGGACAACATTTTTCCCTCGAAACTGCAATCCATACACGCTCAGAAAATCGTGCACCAAAAACAAAGAACCAATATTAAAAAATAAATCCATTGTCTCCAAAGAAGCGGCCGGTCGGTGTTAATCCGCCTTTAATCCCCGGTTGCCGTATGCAAATTACAGTCTTCGGCAAATTTATTATCCGCCCTCCGATTAGCGCAGGCAAAACACGTATCGTTCTCGCCTCTCGAGTGGTTTCGAAGAAGTGTTGAGAAACAAACATAAACCGAAAACGATTAAAATCACTTTCGCTTCGCTTGAGCAGCATGAAGAATGTTTCCCTCCATCAAACCGTCCATGAGAGGGTGGTTACGGTACCGGGAACCGGGGCTTTCGCGTTGTTTCGAAAGAAAGCTGGAATCGATTAGTAAACAAATCTCGTATAAAAGTCATCAATCTTGCCCGGCGCGCTGGAACACTGGTTCGCTCGCACGAGAGTTGTCAGTGGAGCCGGCCTTTGTTCCGCCGCCCGAGTTGGAGGAAATGAAGCGGCCGCGTGGTAGGCAAGTGGTTACCGAGAACATATTTCACTTTGCACGATGCCATTTTCAAACAATCGCTACCGCAGGGAAAAGGATAAATAAATATGAAAAGCTTTGTCGCTGTTTGCCAATATCGCGCCCGATTGCGATGAATGGTTGCCGCGTGTTGAAAGGCAGCTTACCGACACGGCGACGTGTGTCATCAATTTCCGCTTCGATTTCGGGACTTACAGCCACCTTCCACTACTTGCTCCCTCTCCAATCCTTTACCCTTACCGCTCCTTGTAATAAATGTGTTCCTACATTGAGAAAGTTCCAAACAACCCCACTCAAACGTAACATAAATCTGCGCAAAACGGAAAATAATTTATATCGCACATAACGAGCGCGCTAGGGTTCGATTCCTAATATTCTAATGATGTAGGCGGTAAGGTGTAAAATAAAGGTACAATAAAATGGCGGACTGTGTGCGTAAGAAAGATAGTCTGCAGTTCGTCGGTTTGAGGAACGTTGCGTAACCGTGTGCTGTCACACCTGAGTGCCTTTGCTTAAAAAAAGGCACACCAGAGCAAATGTTCCCGTGTGTTGTTAAATCACCTTCGTCGAACGCCGATATTCAATTGAAATGTGCAACTGTTTCGTACCGTTATTGCAGATGGAAATTTTTCGGATTTTCCATTCATTTACATGACACGTAAGTTACTGAACGAGTGAACTGGATGGAGTGTGCTGCAAATGTTGGTTTTGTTGAATATTATTGGTATTTCTATTATTTGGTTTATTTTTCTTTTTGTATCAATCAATATTACTGGGGTTTCTTCTTTGTAATTTTTCTTAATTTTTTCTTTTATTACAATGGTTATAAATTTGTTCAGTTTTGTTCACTTTTAAACCGTTTGTTCAATTTCATTGTCTTTTTGTTAACTTTCCATTAAATCAGGAGATATTTCATGGCAAAACTGATAGCCATGGCAGTTGTTCAGAATAAAACACCACATTGAAACGTTTTCACTTTTTTAAACATGTAATTACAGATCCCCCGGAGATCATCAAGAAACCCGTGAACCAAGGTGTCCGTGTTGGTGGTGTGGCAACGTTCTTCTGTGCAGCTCGCGGAGACCCCCAGCCCACGGTGATATGGCGAAAAAATAGCAAGAAAATAATGAGTAAGTATATTTTTCCTACTCAAGTACATACAGTTACCAGTAGTGTTTTATACAGTCACTAGCAAAATTGAGCATACAACCGAACGAGCGCTGGTTTTTCTTCCATAACCCGCACAAATATCGGCCTAATTAAATTTTTTAAACGTAGTTTAATAGCAAATTGATCGGACAAAAGTTATATGTTCTTTGTTTTCAGGTAACTAGTCTGTATTTTTTATAAAAAAATAATAAGTGAAAAAAGTCATTTTTCACCAACGCAAAATTGAGCATACACCTTTGTCTTTACTAAGCATAACTTGACTTCGGGAACTATAGCATGTATCCAACAATGTTTATTTAGTAGTTTGGCCATCTAGGAACCTGGACAGTCTATAAATTGAGCACTTTGGCAAGATTTTTTGACCCAAGTGTGACCTGCACGGCAATTGCAATTTGTACCAAGGATATCGATATGTTTTGTCACGTAAAGTTGTTGCGGGGTCTAGAACTAGCGGTCAAATGGTCACAATCTACAATAATGACCGAGGTGAACAAGTGAAAAATAAAGAGACACTTAAAAACCTTACCAACAAAGGACGAGATTGATTTTTATAACAGTCAACGAACGAGGAATAGCTCGAAGACTGAGAATAAATGATTCAAAATCATTCCAAAACAGGTCTAGGAATCACTTGACACTCTTAAAAGGTACGTCAGTGCTTACATCAACTGGAGAACTACTCAAAAGAACACTTTGCGAGGTCAAATTACTTCAAAATAGCCTATCTTCCAAAAAGCGAACATGATGAAGGAAGTGTGATTTGGTATAGGTGCATATTGTGACGCCACAAGAGTAATAAAATACGTATTGTTCGTCTATCAGTCTTAAATTAATCTATTCGAGTCTTAAAATAGGTAAATGATGTGGTAGCAACTTGTTTCGATGCCAAAGATTCAATATTTGTCCATAACAGTCAACCACACTGAAGGCAGCGTTGTACTATAATGTTCAATGGCGGTGGTAGAGCTTAATCTATGTAGTTCAGCGAATTTATCATGGAAAAATTGGGTTTTTTTAACAATCTGAAACATGACCAATAACCTATCCTTAAAAAAATCATCTTACTTTGCCACTAATGCCTCTAGTAGGACAACGATACAAACCTCACTTGGAACGTCGTGTGGTACTGGTGTCGTATAATGTGCCTAAGTCTGTCAAAACACTTCCATAGAACAATGGGACTCAATCGCATGGCCCATTTAGAGTGCTGATCACAGTTCCAACCGAAAAACAACAATTGACCAATGCCGAGGTGCAAAAGAGAACCGAAAATCGTGATGCAGGGTACATGAAATAGTATACCGTCGTTGGTGGCCAAAAATTGGTGGAATCATTGCAGAAATGGTTGCAGGCAGTACTAGATGGCCAAAGTAGTCATGCAACATACGTTCCAATTATTTTCTTTTGAATTGACCCCAATCTAGGCCTTAGATTATGATGTACACATATCTGTATGCTCAATTTTGCGTTGGTGAAAAATGACTTTTTTCACTTATTATTTTTTTATTAAAAAAACAGACTAGTTACCTGAAAACAAAGTACATATTTCTTTTGTCCGATCAATTTGCTATTAAACTACGCTTAAAAAATGTAATTAGGCCGATATTTGTGCGAGTTATGGAAGAAAAACCAGCGCTCGTTCGGTTGTATGCTCAATTTTGCAAGTGACTGTATGTATTTATTATTTAGTTCTAGCCGTGTAGTTCAGTGTCCAGCTATAATTTATAGATACTTAAAATGACATGTGACCTCTGTCAGTTAACCCCGTTTTCATTTCGACCGATTTAAAAAAAACGCCGTACAGTTATTCATCCATTCTGTTTTCTTACAACGTATATTTACAGTGACCCAATCACGATACACGGTCTACGACGCTAATGGACTTTCGATGTTACGTATCGAACCCGTGCGTGCGGGTCGCGACGATGCACCGTACGAGTGTGTGGCGGAAAATGGCGTCGGGGATGCAGTTTCGGCCGAGGCCACGCTGACCGTTTATGAAGGTGAGTGACAAGTTACGCTCGATGTATGCAAAATACACACATAGCTGTGCAGCGTTCTCCACAGCACCCGTCTTTCGAACTTGCGAACGAAGATCTTATCCGATTTACATGCGCGCAACTTCTTTTCCAGCTCCTTTAGCGTCATCGTCGTTCTGCTTTCGGTTTTTTGTTTCCACTCTCAAGATAAACGTTTTCGGAACTTTCCCAAACCACTTTCGGTGTGGCAAAATTATACAACCATAGCAAAGCGGCGACGATGACGTCGGCATGATAAGCGATTTGCATGATTAATTAAAAGTATTTCCTCATATTATGCTAATCAACTTTCCGAACCATGATTCTTCCGACCGTTCCGCCGTTCGCTAGCTCGCAGCTGGGGTTATGGAACGCAAGACGGTGGATGAGAAATAAAAGGCGACATGATGCAAAATAGTTTGAAGATGCATATTTCTCCCCGAGCCGGGCGGGATGGAAACCTGTCCGAAAATGAATTCAAAATGTATCCATTTATACAACCAGCGTGCTCATAAAGAGAAAGAGAGAGCGTGGTCCCTTACCCGCCACGCTGTGTCTATTTTTTCTCCAAACGGTAAAGGTTGGTCCGTTTTCTCCTTTGGAAGCGTTTATTGCAGAATCAGATTGTTAGGTTTTATAATAAATTCGCAAGTCAATGTTTATTTTGGAAATTTTGCATCGTATTAAGGTTGAAAGAGGTGTTAAATATTCCATTAAATTAACCTCTTTTTGACCGAACAACTTTCCGTAAGTGACATGAGTTCTGTTAAGAAAATAAAAAAGCTTTTATTTTACTATTTTAACCATAACCTGTTCTAAAAGCTGAGGTCCATATTCGGTAGTATGATACTGACCTTCCTTATTTTGAGTTATTTAAATATTTGTTGCTGGTAAATGTTGAATTTTTATAAAGTATTGCACTACAACTTATAGAACAACCGAAATCATTCATTATATGTTTATTACTAGAAATTTAATTTCTTTCCCCACTCTGGGATATAAAACTGTTAGAGACTTTCATAAAACTATCACCGCGAAAACGATTTTCTCAAGGGTACAGTTGTTTTCACATGAAGAAATTTCAAACTTGCTAGTAAATCCCTTTCTGCGGTAAGACGCTTTATGCAATGCACAATGGTTGGTTCGTAATTATACCTTCTTATCCCTTTTTTCGCGGTTTTGCGAAGCGCGGCTCTTTCGAAAACTATCCGCTTTGATCTTGCCCCAACTATTTCAACTAAATGACGCATAAATTACACCCCAGCGACCGGCTTTTGCCTTTTTGCGGCGGTGTGTAAAATGCGTCGACTATTTCTTTCGACTCCGAATTTAAGCTCCGTCGCGTGGCAGTAATCCTTGGCCGGAAAGAGGCGCGCTACAACTAACTTGGCACGAATATTACCTATTTCTCCCGGATGACAAGCTCCCGCTGTGTTTTGCGCTTCGTCAAGCACAAAAGGCACACAACGCAACGCGCAGAAAAGGGCTTGGGGCAAACCGGCGGGCAGACGGGCTGTGAAACAAAAACAATAAACCAACCAAGTGAGGCATCACATAAACAAAATAACAAAAAAAGGGAAAAGCGGGAGCGAACTTTTCCTGCCAGCGCTCACAGTTTGCTTTTGCAACACCACGCTGCTGTTGGAAGTTTTGTATGTGTGTGTGTTTTTTTGTACCCATCGTTCGTTTGTTTTTCGGCTTCTTATTGGGAGAATTATTGGCCCCTGCCAGCGCCCGACTTACTATCTTAAATATGTTCCGTACTTAGTCGGGCCATTTTTTTTATGTTGCCCTTTTGTAAAAGTTGCAAAACTCTCAGGGTGAGCGTAAAGTAACAACAACTGAAGCAATAATTCTGGATTTTTACTCCCTCGCCTGTCGTTCGTGCTGCGTTGTGTTTAATAAAACGCAAAATTGAGCATACCGCTCATCCATTACCGTACGGTTTTTTTGTTTTTTGATGTAATCTGCTCGGTTTCTGCGGCCGACAGCTGGGGAAAAACTTTTTTAATAGACTCGCTAGAAAAATGTACGTCGTGCCCGGTTGATAATAAAGTCATTTGCACTGTTGACATTTTTTTAACAAATTTAATTTATTCATTTTTCATACATATTATAGATACATCATGAACTGGGGCGACTGGTTCGTTAATCTTGTTCGTATGAAACATCAAACTCCTCACATTTTTGAAAAGCTGTCCCCCAGCAAACATCAACTGAATAACAATTTTTGCAGTGCTTTTATCAATGTCAAATGCTGCGCTTTAGTAAAGACGGGAGGAACAAAAAACCTAATGGAAACTATTAGTATCAATATTGCCCTCCGCTAGCCAATGATTTATTCATGGCTCACTAATAGGGCTTTGCACGTCGGCTGCACACAACGGTATCTAAAAGCAACCCGCTAATGTAATCCGCTTTCAGTCTCCAGATGATCGTTTTCGAAAATAAATTTTTAACCCATTCGCAGTTGAAAGCATAGCTCCATGATTTCCCGCACGCCATACCGGGCATCCCTTTGTCCCACGGCCCCAGCAATAAAAAAAGTTATTCGCTGTTCATTCGCCATGTTCAGCCCTTCTTGTGGTGCCATTGCAAAATGTGACAGAGGAAAGGAAAAAACAAACCCCACAGCCGATGCTGTTCATCGCAAGCGGGCCGTTTTCTCATCCACCCGGGCATTTGTAAATTGTTTTGCTCGCTGCATCCATCTCTGTTTTAATTTTTAATTTTCCAATGCATTGTATTCCATCGTTCTGGCGGTGTTGTCGGGTTTCGCAGGGTGGAAGAAAAAAAATGGCTGGTCGCTAGGGTCGAGAGTGAAATGATAAACAACCGGGGCAAGTGATTGGGAAGCGAGCATATAATTCGGAGGCACGGACGATGCCTTCCTCTGTCGTGAGTTTGTCGAGCAAAGTTGAATTTAACCCATCTTCCGGAAGCATTCCCATTTTGTAGTCTCCACCTCATGGCTTTGTTTTATGCGATCCAGTTCTGTTTATAGCACGATGGTTAGATGCTGTTTACAGTTCGCTAGCCGTTTGCTCTATTTCAACACAGCGAGAGTAATTCGGAGATACTTTTTTTACGATTCGAATCATCCATGGTTGGACGCAGAAGAGTGAACATTCTCTAACGGAGCTTGTTGCAAACAACCGACCCGTGATTTTCGTGCAATCGTCTACATTCGGATGGCATCTGCCACCGATGGCGCCGGCAGAGTACGATTGCTATTAGTGTATTGCCTTGCAGCGTGCTCCTCCTGCGAAGTCCAACACACTTCAAAGGCGACCAAAAACCATCTTCGAAATCGACGGTTCCCCCAAACGGGAACGCCCTCAGGCAGTGCGATTCGATCGGAGCGCATAAATCAAGACCCGAGCGGAACGAAATTTGGGCACAAACCGGCGGCACCGAAGTGGAAAACTTCCACGCAGAAGCACGCCAAAAACTGAAACTGGACAATCGCGACTGCCTGAGATGCAGCGCAAAACAACCCGAGAAAGGCGAGACACTAATCCACAGCGCAACGTCCCCGGGAGTCTTCCTTTTCAGTTTTTCTGGCCCGAAGAAAATATGCGCGACCGAGCGAAACTTCTTCTTATGCTAATGTTGGATAAATTTGCATTTATATTTATGTGTACTGCACAAGTGGTGTGTGTGTGTGTGTGTGGCGTAGAGCTCCGGCTAGCTTTCCATTTCTTATGAATATTGGCCCCAGAAACAATGCCCGGCACAACTGTGCTTAAAAGACGTAAGATTTCGCCAGCAACCGTAAGTTTCAAGTGCTGAAGAAAACAACAAAACCATTGGAAAATAAAATGGCGTGAAGAGTGTACCCGCGCGCCGTGCAATGGTTTGCCCGCACCGTTTTGATTCGTTGGCTGGGTCCGTTAGAGCTCCAAAAGACATCCGTGGCAATGGATGGTAGTACCGTTTCGGGGTGGGGAAGAGGGTCGAGTTTATTTTTTATCCAAACGAAAATTACAATCCTGCAGTTGACGCCTCGGAGAACGGACCAGACCAGTTCAACTGGGCGGGAGCACTTGAATATGCATCAAACGACGGTCGAATGACTGTATTCTTTTTAGCCACTGCCGTGGGAACGGAACGTAAAGTCTCGCGCACAAGTGCCGCGAAGCGAAATGAACAACCTCTCAACTTTGCTGACCACGTGGTGGCAAGTTCCAGCACGCTGGATGGAGGCGCCTGGTGGCTCACGTTGGTAGTTCTTTTTCGGTGGAGGCGCCCGGTGCCTCACGATGGAAGCATGAGATGGTGGAGACGCCCGGTGGCTCACGATGGAAGATGGAGGCGCCCGGTGGCCGGTGCCGCGGGCGAGAGGGGATCAACTGTCGGGCCACTTTGTCCGGGTGGAAGGCGTTTCTCGAAGTGTAGCGCAAGGCTTAGCACAAATGGGTTTGCAGTTACAATGTTCATTGTTGCCTAAATGAAGAAATTTGCATTGTCGTTTTGTAAAGGAAAAGTTTGGCTGTCACACGACGGAAGTGGCACAGTTCCGCCCAGTTCACGCGGTGGACATCCACCGTCACAAACGGTCGCGCCAGGAAAGGAAGGGGAAGAAGGAGATGCACAAAGGAATTACACTCTATATACGAGCAATTTTTCTTTCTGACGAATATTCAGGGCTGCACACTGACAGAAAGATAGAGCGCACATTTATTTCACTCTCGGCCAGGGATTTCAGCTTGCGCTCGCCGCCACTCGTAGCAGCAAATGGTGTATTGTTTTGTGTGCCGAAAGGATGCCGTATTGCTGATGAGGAGTTTTTGCGAATCCTCTTCTTCTTCGTGTTTGTGTACCACTTGTTTCTAGACGTTTTCTGGACTGTATAATGAAATAAGACGAAGTGGCTCCCAAAACCTCAGCTGCACGACCGACTGCCGGTTGCTGAAGAACTCTTTTATTCGTACCTTCTTCAGCTTTAAGGCAGGAAGGAAGACAAACAATTTTATTATTGTAACTGTGTTAAATACTTTTGGTGTTTTCCTCACCATTATGTCTGTTTTGTAATAATCATTACATTACGTTGAAAATAATTAATCGCATCTTTCAAAAATCAGTTTTGATCATATTACTTTTGTTCGTAAATTTAACAAGAAAAAAAATGGTACCATTTTTTACAAATAGATTAGTCAAAAGATTTTTATTTGGGAAAAGTTTGCTGCATTAAAAGTGAGATCAGAAAAAATAAGATAAATTATCTATGTTACCGAACAAGAATTGTTTAACACTCCAACTAAAGTAGTGGAAGGAAACTTCAAGCCAAGCATCCACCCAATTTCAACCTTCAATCCGCCCTGGAGGAAAAGAAGTTGCTAAAATGAAAACATATCGGACCCCATGTTCAGCCAACGTCCGAAGCTAAAAAGTAAAACGGTGCACCAGTGGTTTGCGTTGCAGCCAACCACTCTGATCATTAAAAAACACTGGTTAACGCTCTCTTGCTGGTGAGTTATGGCGAGTAGTTCATCACCACCTCGGAGCGAATGGTCTGAGAGGTATTTATTATTTGCAGCTTAAATACACTTTTACACAGTGGTCCGTTCCAAGGGATAATATATCATTTTATTTCTAAAACTATTCTCCAATGGAAATATTTCTTGATATTTTGTATTCTACTTGATATTAGTAGGAAAACAAATGTGAAAAAATGTATTGTCCACTTAATGATTTTAATAAGACCATCTAAAATATTGTCTTAAGAATAATACGTGATGTAAAGTGAAATAATTATACAAACTGTAAACTTATTTAAAACACATCTAGGTAAAGCGAAATTATAAATTGTATATTTAGCCATCACGTTAATTGGAGCTGACTTGAACGTTTCCAACCACAAAAGCTGCGTGTGCAGGATATTTCAAATTTTTCGAGTTCAAATTGGCACGCAACGCAACGTTTGCATGAAAATTAAAAAAAAACAAAGAAGAACCGAACAAGCATCACCGTTTTTCCAAATTGTTTGGTTGCCAAACTTTTCGGCATGCAACAGAACATTACACTTCGTCCGATTTGCCACAAAAAGTTTCCCACGAGCCAATATTTCTCAATGTGTGGGTGATTTTCCATTCGTCGATGGAAAAGAAAACATCGAAATCGGTTTCGAATCCTGTGCAAACCATTCAGGTTTGTTTTTTCTCTTCTATGCTAACATTTTATGCTCCACTATCTGCTGCTGCATGGTTACAGTTCAAGTTCCTCTACCCTTCCCGGATGCCACCCTTCTGAGCACCGCAAAACCACGACATCCGACTGCCATAAACAACGGGCGGAACTCGCGAAACCTAAATTAACGTATGATTATGGCTGCCCGAAAACAAGTTTCACAGTTTCATTTTCGAACTATTTCCAGCCCCATTTGCACCGTTTAAGTACGGTTTCGCAGGAGGGGGAAGAAAGGAACTAGACTTTACCGCCCAGCGCACTCTGATAAGAGGGTTGGATTTTATGGAATGTTCGAAAATGAGATCGTTCCCGTGCGATAGTATGTCTTCCTGCTTTGCCAGCTTTCTTTGCCAACATTTACGCCGCGATACAACACAGCGTGCAACGGTGCACGAAGGGCAAACCTGGACTGGAAAAGGAAGCCATCACCGTGAGCGCCGTTGGTACGGGAACGGTCATCGTAGATGAAGAGATATGTTATTGACTCATGGAACCGCTCCTCGTGCAGTTGTTTGGTACAGTTCATTTTTCTTCTTCCACCGTTGGCGGCTAGTAGTTTTCCCGCAGTTTTCCCGCCTCCAGTTGCTAGCGTATGCGTCGTAGCAAATCGCGCCGACGATGAAGACAAAGTAATACTTGTAAAGTAAACAGAACCACCACAAGACACCGCTCGAACGGATGAAGGGCTCGAAAGAAGACGGGGAAGAAAATCCGGATCCGCAACCTGTCGGCGGATGGGTTGGGAAAATCGGTAGCAAAGTTTATGGTGCGCTCGTGATGTGGGTCAGAAAAGGGAACCACCGTCGAAGGTAGTTTGCGTGGGACAAGAAAAAGAAAGTACCCCCGGCTGAATGTGTGCTGCCATTACAATTAATTTCAATTATGCTGGACGTTAACGGTGTACATGTATTATTTCGTTTCAATTATATGTGAAACGGTTCTATAAGCTTGTGGTTTTATCGCAACTCCCTTTGCCTGGCACCGAAAGGAAGAACTGCGCCAGGTCAGGGCAAAAAGGTGACGCGAAGGGCGGGTTCCTTCGTTCGCTGTATTTTATGGTTAATGACGGTTAAAACGATAAGGGCGAGAAACTCTTTAAATTACAGAAATTGCTAGCAGCGGAATGGCTCGAAATTTCATCTCTCGGTGCACTTTTCTGCATTTGCACTCAAACTGTGGCGCAAAAACTTGTGGTACACTTTTTGTGCGGTTTCATTCATTCATTTGGTTCCAATATCAAGGGTTGGATAGGGCCGTGTGAAAGCGGTTTTGTGCAGGGAAATGGCCGTTATGCGCACATTTCATTTAGCAAAACTGTTTGCACTATTCTACCTTTCGCCCGCACGAGAATCCGTCTGGTTGAAACGGTGAGAGTTAATGCAAAAGTTGGTCACTTCATTTTATTTATCAAAGTATTTACAAAACCTGGCATTTTCTCTTACAGTTTGTACCTAGCGCAGAAAATATTGAGTGTCCAAGATATTTTCTAAATTATATTTCATAGAATCGTGTAACCATTTCTTTTCGACAATCGTACACATGAACAAAAACCTTTAACATTATTTCCGTACCAATGTTTATCTAAACATAACACATGTCACGTTGATAAACAAACCTAATGGACCAAATGTAGCAGAATGTAATAATCTGCTAACAGAATCCATTGACAAAGTACGAACCAACCGATTCTTAGAACTGACCTACATTTTTGGATATCAAAACTAAACATGTCAGAACATGATTGAACAGAATCGAAGCAAGAACCAGATCCAAGGTCATGAACCAATTAACGCAGATGATATATTGTTGCGTTCACGCACAATCCGGTTAAAAACAACAATGAGACCATTGTTTAAAGAGAAGTGTGGAAAGAGCAAGCGAACGCACCAAGAGTACGCACCAACAATATTGATACAAAATAGCACGCGAAAGATCAAGTAAACAATCTTCAAGTGGTTGCAGCAAGCCTGCCCAAAGATACGAACACGTGTCCCAAATTCAAAGAAGGCGACACAACATTGCAGAACATAATAAAACCCAAGGCCAAGATTAGTACACATTAGCTCAGATTTATTGCGACATGTTAGGCAACATAGTGAAACCAAAGCAGACCAACCACTTGAAGCAAATATCCAAAATACAATGAGTTAACCCAAAAATAACAGTTTAAGCAAAAAGTAATAATTAGGTCACTGGATCAGTATAAATAAGCTGACCAGAACGAACTCCAGAGTCAGTCAAGAAATCAGTTGTCACCAGACAATCTGATCGATCAGTTATCACCAGTGAACAAAATAAAACTATCAGAAGATAAAAATCTAGAAGATTCTTTATCACCAAATGAAAGAAATTCCGGTGAATTTACCACACAAAGCATGATTAAAAAATTTGATTTGCTTACGACACATGATATGTAAAGTATGCAATCAAATTCAAATGGTACAAAACGATAAGAATTTTATCAATAGTTCCAGTAAACCTAAAAAATAAAATCCAAAAAAGGACAAGATTAATAGTTTTGGAGTACACGAAAGAGAAAAATAATTTGACATTTTAAATTGGGGTATGTGTTTTTCCTAACATTCGCAATATATTTACAAATTTAAACACAACATCAACATTTTACAAATCTAACGAATGTTGCCGGTTCATGTCTAGTTTAATAAATGATTTTAATTGAATTTACATTCTGGTCAGCCTTTATTTAACACTCCATTGTTGATTTCTGATTAGTAAAATAAATAACTTATAACCATCTATTCACGGTTTGAATACCTCGTGACTGTTGTAATAAACTTGTTATCTAGATGAAGCAAAACATTGTCTGTTTAAAATTTTGCTCCTACCAAAACTAAATAAAATATATTCCAATTGAAGGCATTCTAACTTCTACTTCCTAGAATTGTTTTCTATGGAATATTTGTTTGATTTGCAATGGGTAAGGGTTTATTGGCAACAATGTGCCATTTTGATTTAGATCCATCCCTGTATCCATTTCACCGTGAGTAGCGTCATATGTGGAGGAGCATTTAGTCGTTACAAACCCGTCAAGTCGCCGCGAACATTCCGTGACCTTAATGTGTCCGATCTGGTCTAACAATTAGATAAATGGACAAAGCTCGCAAAGCTTGATTAAAATTGGCAGTTGAACAAGATTCTATACTTAACACATATGTGAGCAGTACCGGCAATATGGGCTATCGATCCTGGTCAGCAAAATGAAACGTCCTTCAATGCCAGTGACACGAGGTACGACGATGGCAACCACCACCATCGTGCTCCCCGCCGCCAGTGAGTTCATTTTCTCTACCGAGTGAAGGAAATTTAAAATTCAACCTTTTATCATACCATCGTTCATCATTGTTGTATCTTCTTGCGCGGCTCAAGCTGCCGCTCCGGAGACCCATTTTATCCGACGCGAATCGTTTGCAAATGTAAAGATAAAAGTGGTTCCCGTTTTTACTGCGAACAAATCATTCAAATCCCACCTACACCCACCACCCGCACAGATTCGCTTTAGATCAATTCATCAAGCCAAGTTTCAGACGTCGCCGTGGATCATTAAAGCGAATTTCGCTCCATCTCCAGCGAGCCGTAGCCTTTCGGATGGGTTTGAAAAATTAAGCAAAATTTCAGCTTTGCCAAGAAAAGTGGGCCAAGCGCTCCGGGAACTACTACCACCGTAATCCCACCGGCTGGTTTTCGCGTTCGTTAGGCTTCGTTTGGATTAGGTGCGATATAAATCACTCGATAAACCAATGGAATTAGCTGAAGCACCGGCCCGATCTGATTCATCTTTCTCCGCCATGGTGCGATTAATTACGACGCCGCTGCGCCGCTTGGCTGGCTGGGTTCTGTCCGTGGCATCGTTTAAAGTTGGAGCTGCCTAATCTCGCTCATATCTTGTCTCGGAAACGCACATATCTGGAGCATCGCCAGACCGCATGGATAGACGGCTCATCAGATGCTGATGATAATGATGATGATGAATGGGGTGAGAGTACGTTTCTTGGATTAATTGACTCGGATTGCTAAATTATTGGCTATAATGAATTGAAGCCGTTTCGATTATCGTCTAACAAAATAGCTCATTCCAGTTTTGAAATATATGTTTCGGTTTTTCGGAATGTAAAGAGTTTAAAATTTTAATGACAATCCTCATCATTTCTGTTCTTATCATGTTCCGTACTATCAACAGGCTTGTTTTACCTCTTTTTTTACAATTGAAAAAGGGCATTGAACAGAAAGCTTAAAAAAGGAAACAAAAAGTCTTCTGCAAGAGTTAGATTATGACTTTCGTCAGCCATATCTTGAACAGAATAAAGTTGTAGTGTATAAAAAAGCATTGTCTAACACAAAGAATAACGTGCCATCGAACGTGTTTTATCTCTATTTTTGTTTGGTTTGATTAAGCAAAAAGGACATAATCAATTTTCCACTTACTAACGGTGATTTATTAGCCCTTCAAAACGTAAAGATGTCGATGATTTCAAATTGTTAACGATTCCGTGGTGCGCTTGCCATCGACGAGACCTTTTCAACACCTTTTCCCACAACTTCTTCCCTTATTCGGTTGCTCGGAGTGGGTGCTGAAAACTTTTCTGAAGTGTTCGGAAAAATGAACACTTTTCCCCAAGGAGAGGTTTGTTGGGTCTTTTTGACGGCCAGTCGTTTGGCAGTCACAAAGACCAGGCGACCTAGTCCAAGCGGTCCAAGACGTCGTCAGTTTTGATCTCAAATCTCATTTCTTAGCCTCCCATCGGATGGTGCTTCTGGGGCAGATTAAAGCCCGGCCTACGCTCGCTTTGTAATTATTGCTCAACGCGCCTTTCTCACGAAGCTAGAGCGCAGATCAAACAGATGATGATCAGCAAACGTTTCGGCAGAAATGCGTCATTCTTTTTCCGTTTTCCCTCCACCCAGTAGGAGGAGGATTAGAGGGCGTTCAGGGGCGAACGAACGAAAGAAGGTCTATTATAAAAACATTATTCAGAAATTAACTTCATAAACAGCCCGCTCCGGGACGCTGCTAAGTGGAAACTCAAACAAAAATGGATTGTTCGCTCCACTCCCCCTTGTACCCGCCCTGGGCTTCAGATTTGTTCTTTCTTTCCTACTACCCTTGCTCCTTCCGCTACCGCCTCCGGTGCACCCTGGCAAAGCCTTCTAAGCGGATACCGGCCAAGAGTGGCACTTTGTTATGATTCCCTGTAAGGATTTCGGTTATATGTTGCCCTAGGACACACTTTTGGGTCGAAAGATTACCATTTAGCCGACACCTCTTCTTGAACGCGGCCGGGTCGATCCGAACCGAGCGGGAAAAAAGTTTTGTCCTCGACCGGCGGAAGTTTTCCCTTTTTGTGTTCCGCGTGTAGTTGTCGAGCTGAGGGGACGCTCCTAATGCTAAACAAATTGAAAACATTCGGCTCGGTGGGACAGTTTTGCAATGAACAATGCGAGAAGCGGAAGGAAAAGATTTGCGTGTTGAATGTGTTAATTAAATGAAACTTTTTTGTTTTTCGTTAGCCATAATGGATTAGATAACATCATTGCTCGTCAGCCCGTCGGTCTGCCAGGAGCGAAATATATTATTTCTATTCTTGATGTATTGTTCATCATTTTTCAACTCTCTAGCTATGTCGTTTGCAGGAATAGTTTTATATTTCGCGGCAGACACTTGTCCGTTTTAAAAACTCTGTGTTTTGCATCTATAACATCTTGTGTTTAAACTTTTTTAGTTTAAAATCTGCCACTTCAATATTGTAGCAGTTCTCTACCATAAACAACAAACGTAATGTATAGCAAGTTGAATGCAAAGGTGTACAATAATGTCCTTACCTTTTGTTTCCATCAAAGAGCACACTTTCATGTCGTGAAATACGACTTCTTGGCACGAAAGCCCTCTTAACATAATTGCTGGAATCCTTTGTTGTAGTAAAAAATAAATTAATTCCTGTAATTGTTTCACGTCATGCTTATGCAACTCTCAACACATCAAACATGCCAACGGCTATTGGCCACAAACGCTGCCAAAACCATAAACATTTGATCCGCGCTCACTACGCTGCAAACACTGCTGCTTCGTTGTAACACTGCCATTCTTATAGCAATTATTTCAACAACTCTCACTCTCAAGACGGAGACCCTGAGTTGTTTTTCTGAGTGACTGTTTATGTTATAAAAGTTTAAAACTGCATTTGGTTGGCCGTAACCGTTGAAGCATAAAGCTTGAAACAAATTGTTCCAGTTGGTGCTACCCCAAGTTTCATCTGCATCCGGTCGATGCTGCCAGAAAAAGAAAGTTTACAACGACCCAAAAGCACTGTCACCAGCTGTCTACCGCAGAGGAGATGGCCAAGAATTTTGGAACCTCTTGTACACAAACCCAACATACACACACACTCACACACTTTAGGTCAACCGCCAGCATACCGTTTTGGTTATGGACCAACCGTTGTAATCTAGACAGAAATAATATTTTCTCCGGCGTGACGGTGCGGGCAATCGGTGATGAGAAAATGTTTCTTGCGGAGGAAACAAGTTGTGGAACCGTTAACGGCCGTCGGGAACGCGTTTGCTACTTTGTGCTTTCGTCTAGCCCCGTTGCAAGTGATTTTCTGCATGCTGCAGCATAATATTTTCGGGCGTTCTTTTGTATTCGTCTGCAAAAAAGCATAACTTAATTTCGGAACGTTTCTGCCCGCTTCTGCTGATAATGATGGTGTACGGTAGGGGCAAATGGTAAACTCTCTACCAAAATAGCCGAATAAAGATAGTAAACCACATTACCGTCAGAACCACAATACAGAAGATTCTGTTGCGAAACGGTTTGAGGTCGCTTTTAGCATCCACCGAATATTCCTGGGGAGTTCTAGGGAGGATTAAAAAGAAAAAGATGGCTGACCAATAATTCGTAAAAGTACTTCAGTTTTTCTCAATGCGTAAAATGAATGCAGCTATAATTCTTTGGTATGGAATTTAACTATTAAGCTTTCCTATACCTTGAAGTGGGGGCGAGAATCTACTTGAGCAAAGCGAAACAGTGCGTATTTATGCAAATTCCTCGCAATGCCTTGCGATTGTTGGGATTGTCGTTTAGTCCTGAATTCCCTCCCATAAATCCACCCGGTTGGAATTTTTATCTGAACTTTTTATATCCCTAATCAAACGTCGTCGTCGTCACCGCTGTCCCCTGTCCAGCGACAGTGAAGGGCTTCATTTAATTAAGCCTGCATCAAGCTCCCGCTGACAGCACGATTTTCTTATCATCACAGTCAACTTCAAGATCTTATCCTTGCCGACCCCATTCGAGTGCGAACCGGAGAGGCAAAGAAAAGGCATAAATAATTCCCACTGTTTAGCGCGAAATCGAAAGGACGTCGCGCCGAGGGAAATGTAATAATCATCTTCCTGCTCATTTCACATTTTACCCATGATTTACGCGTCGCTTCTTCAATTTCCTCCCCGAGCCGCAGCGGAAAATGAAACGTCCGCCACTATTCGGGTGGCCCCAACCGGCCGTGCGTCTACGTTTGACGTGGCATCGAAATGATTTATTTCCTGCGCGGGGACGCACGGTTTCTTCTGCGTCCGATGAAGCGTGACAAACATCCGTACACAGCGTCAGAACGGCGTTAGAAAGATGTCCTGATGGTACCATCGCTCCGAGAGATGGATGGATGAGGGGCGGGGGTCAACGAGGGGGGCTAATGTTTGAATGTCGAGATGACTGCGTAGCAATGGACGCTGCGTATCGCATTATCTGCTTCCTTGAACCATCGTACCTGTCCAGCTATTTATTTCTACATTCCGTGCGTGGCCACGTCGCCGAAGCCAATCCGGAATGAAATGTGACATTCTGCAGCGGGACGCACAGCTCGGAAGGCCAAGGGTGACATGGAGGGTCGTGTCAGAAAAATGTGATCATCCATGTTTGTTTTCTTTTTCCTTGTATATCCTTTTTTGCTCCATCAGAAGCATTCGAAATGACAATTTTGTTTTTTCGTGATACTCGGAAGCAGGTGTTGGAGGCCTGTGAATGATGAAATTTAATCAGATCTGTCAAGCTGAGTGTAGTTTTGTTTGTCTAAAGTACGAAAAGTCTATGTTCTCGCAATTTTTTTACGCCATGTTCCCATTGCGTTCATCATGCGCACAGCAGACTGTTATACTACTATTGATGCATTTGTGAATTATCATATTGATGATGGACAGATTTTCAACAGACATCCTCTGAAAATAGTTGATGCTCAGCTTTTCCCATTATATTCGCCTTTCGATAAACTATTTGGGAATGGCTTTTTCATATGCTTCATACGAAACTCTGAACAACGACGATACATCAAACCAATTCTAGGACTTTGTTTCTTTTAGCAGAAATGAGAAAACGAAAGCAATGGTATCATCAAATAATTCCAAGAACCATTAAATTAGTAGTTTGAATTTGCACGAAAAAAATCCATCAACTTAATGATATTCCAATGTCTCGTTTCATAAAGATCTGTTCTAGATCGCAAAATGTTTATGTTTTTTAACGCTTAACAAAACACAGATACACAACAATTAATACAACAGCGTAGACTAGACCTATTTTGCTCGAAAGTTAATGGTGCATTTTGGGCACTTTCTCGTAAATTTAAGACCAATTTGTGGACCCTTAGAATTTGTGAACCCTTAGAACCGAAAATCTATAGAACGTAAAACGTAGTGGGAAAATTTTAGGCGGCCGTTTATTTTTTTTTCTTTTTTTCCTTTTTTTAAAATGGTTATTTCCCTTTTAATGGAATTTTGAAAAGTCGCGTATCCAAAAAATGAATTAATGAAAAAAATAATGAGTAAATGTTACGTCGTTTCAGTAAGGGATTTAAACGCTGCCATGTGTTCATTTCTTCTATTTCTTTGACATATTTCTTTGACCTTTTTCTCTTTTTTTCTCTGTCCGGCAAAACCACACGGTTATGATAAATATAAAAAAGAGATGGAAAACAATTATTGCATCTAAGATGAGAAATTTTATATGGTATACGTATTTGGATAAATATTCGCCGAATATGTGTACCATCTCTTGAGTCGTCGTGAAACGAGAGAACCATCATTCATGGAAAACCACACTAACATGGAAGAAAGTCGTATCTGTTGTGCCTCCCGCGCCCCCAAAACATTCAGCGAACAATCGCGACCAGGATCGGAAAACTCTTTAGTCCTGCGTCCCTTCGTTTCTCGTATACGTTCCCTCATCAATGATGCATGGAAGCCTTGTCCATGTTTTCCTAGCACCATGTCATGCTGCCAGTCTATACACATACACACGCACTTACAATCTGCAGTAAACTGTCATGAAGCTGAGCACTAAACAAGCTCCTTTTCTTTCTTTCTTTCTTTCTTTCTTTCTTTCTTTCTTTATCCATGCCGCTTCGCAGGAGATAAAACGCCGAGCGGATTCCCAACGATCACCCAGAGTCCAACGATTCGAGTAATTGAAACGGGTCACACGGCCGTGATGCAGTGCAAGGCGACCGGATCGCCACCGCCGAAGATCTACTGGATAAAGGACATGAAGCGCGTTGATATGACCAATCCACGCTACAGCATCAACAGTGAAGGTAAGCGACTTCGCCGCTCGTTATCCGGACGCTCGGCCCGGGACGGAAGGCAAACACTCTGACGCAAGTAATACCGTCTAATCTAATGGTTCATTTGGGCTGGCCGAAACCAATTATACATGGAAACGCTGCCGGAGCCAAATGCCACGCACGGCGTAAGTACGTCCACTACCGGGCTTTACGTCTTGCAACGGGCCAGTTTGTTGTGCCGTACATGATTAGACACATAAATAGACACACACACCGGTGGTGCCGTCCTTACAAGCAAACGTAAATGAGATGCTTGTTCATTACATTTATTATGGATTCGGTACCGGGTTTCCCCTCGAGCGATTTTCCCAACCGATCGGTCCGAAGATTGTCGTCGCGTCTGTTCAGGGACGCTCCCAATCGTAACCACCGGACGCTCACCACCAGCAGCAACAACAGCAGAAGAAGACACCAGTCGATGCATCACTTAGTATCGAATCGGACTCGAGTGTCGGCTGAATTCATGAAATTTCTATCCTGAATACCAAATGCGAACAAAAAGACGATAAAAGTTCTAGAAAAACGAGTTCTAAAAAGACATGTGAATGTAGTATAGCGGTTACTTCCCGTTTTCGAACGATGTGTATCCGCAGGGTTTTTACGCAGGGGTACACGCCGCTTGTCTATCCTAGCTAT
>KE525185.1:51965-82038 GCA_000441895.2 Anopheles sinensis | reverse complement strand
AATTTTAACTTTCCTTATAAACACTAGTCAATTCGCATCCCCCAGTTAACACCCCTTACCTGTGTGACGTGTGTCCGTACTGTTGGGGTAACCTCAGTAAGCTGCCATATTGGGCCATATTGTGGTGGTACGCGTGGGCGTGGGCGGCGTGTGCGGAGGTCCGCCGGGTGCCGCCAACCTTCTCGCGCCCACCGGAGCCCGTGTACGAGGTCATGCTGGGGGCGAACCTGACCCTCACCTGCGTAGCCGTCGGCTCGCCGATGCCATCCGTCAAGTGGCGCATGGGCGTAGACCAGGAGGTGACACCGGAAAACGACGTCCCGGTCGGGCGGAACGTCCTCGAGCTGACCAACATCCGAGCCAGTACTAATTACACCTGCATCGCACGGTCCACCCTCGGTGTCATCGAAGCTACCTCCCTGGTCAAGGTTCAATGTAAGTGAAAATGTAAACCGCTCCATCGAACCGGATCGATCGAATGCCCCAGCGCTGGGAGTGTCGTGCGGGGATAAGATGAATAGTACCTTTTATTTTCTCCGACATTCACCCTCTGTTTTCTCGTCTCGCTTCACGTCTCAGCCTTGCCTGCTGCGCCAACGGATGTCACCATATCGGAGGTAACGGCGACGCAAGTGCGCCTGGAATGGTCCTACAAGGGCCCGGAAGATCTGCAGTACTATGTCATACAGTACAAGCCGAAGAACGCGAACCAGGCAAGTGTGCGGGGGGTGTGCGAGGGGAAACACATTTTTCAAAACTTCCAATCACCGGATACCGGATCACGGCGTGACAAGTGCGCTACAGCACGTAATTGACAACTTTATTAATGATTTTGAATGTTGCTTCTTTACTTTCACGATGACTTCCCCCTTATGACGGTACGTCGCGGCACTCGATCATCACTCAATCGTACGGTTATTATCATGAACGGCGGCTCTGCTCTTCTCGGATTCTCCGACGACAGGCGTTCAGCGAGATCAGTGGCATTATTACGATGTTCTACGTCGTGCGGACGCTGAGTCCGTACACCGAGTACGAGTTCTACGTAATTGCGGTGAACAACATCGGCCGCGGACCACCGTCGCTACCGGCCACGACGACCACGGGAGAGACAGGTATACAAGTGTTTGAGCGCGTGGCAGCAACCCGACCCACTAGCGTATGAATTATCGCCGGCGCCATATCATACTAACAGTCGAACTTCAACTCTACATAACACTGTTGCAATCATAACAACGCTAACACACTTAACAAACCCCCTTTATTCAAAAATCCCCACAACTTCACACGTTGCTCTCACAAACGTGAAAGTCTGCGCTGACTTGAACTTCAACAGTTCCGCGTCATTCAGCGGAACATGGGCGAAGTGTAATACCTGTTATCGATTTTCCGCGAAAACGACCAGACCGCTGATGATGAAGAGCCGTATTTCGCAAGCACCTTTTCCGACTTTTATTTCCGTCGTCAAACAAGACGTTTCCGGTTGTGTGTAAGCAAGTGTTTTTCGTGCACGTACAACTGGCGTAACACCTCACTCCGTTTTCTTGGCCAGTGTGTTCCTCTCCTGCGGGAAGCGCACTCAAACACCCACCCACCCACCCACATCAAATATTAAGCACCGAAAATGACGACGTTCCGCCATAATAGATTTCATTGTGCGTAAAATCGGCCATATATTAATATTAGTTTCCCCCTGCCCTGTGTGCCTGCGTTTCCATAGTGCGTACGCGAGAAGGAACCACTTCCTCGGGGTAGCTTTTTTTTCCGGACGGGAAAGGAAATGAACGGACGTCAATCACCTGAGCCCAGCCACCGCTCATTGCGTTCGGCACGCTCGATATATCGAACGATGCTCGATGGTTGTGCGGTGGGAGTCAATCGAATCGGGACAACATTTTCGGACGTGCCACAACACTCCCAGCGGAATGCGCTCGCTCGATGGCTCGCCCGACAGGCAACAGTCTTATCGGTGGCGGTGGCGCTAACAACCACCGATAGGCAGCCAGCCAGCCCGGGCCCGGTTCCGAAGGGCTCTATTTTCATTAAATATCAATCACTTTGCAGCCAATTATTCATTATTTTTGCAATTTATCTTCATTAAAAGTGAATGTAATAGCAATGAGTGCCAAGCCGTGAATCATTTTCAATCAGCATCAGCCTGGCCCTCCCGCTGGCCTCCCACCCAGAGGCCCCCCCTCCGTGCCCTTTATATCGAGGGCTTCTCAGCGAACGTGTGCGCATTTGCACGTCGATTGAATTTTATTGATTACCTTTTGGCTGCGAGCCGATACATTTCCCGAACACCGAGACCTTCCCGGGTCCCGTTTCGGTTGAGGTTTTGTTTTACTCCCTTTCTGGTTTCCTCCTCAAGTGGAGAGAAAGGAAGATTGCCCTGCAATGATATCACTTACGAGGTGTTGCAGCCGATTATCGGTGTTTGAAGATCACAACTAAGGTCAATTGCTTAATTCGATTTTTTTTTCTATATTTTATTTGCAACCGATGTTTTGTAAAAAAAAATTGAAATACATAAATTTCAAGAACAACTATTAGTTTTCAATCAACCGGCCGAAGTAAAACAAAGTTGAGGGAAGTAAAAAATCTATTTCCTAGTCGACTAAATTAAACATTTGTGTGTGTGCAACCAAACAAAACCATCCACCAAAATAGCCCCGATAAAAGCCCTAACTTGCGCCCACCAACCCACCTCGCCCGTTACTGTTGAACGCTTGTTTTCCCCCCCGGAAAATCGCAATCAATCGTACAAACAAGCATGGAGGGCGTTTCCTTTTGCTCGAGCGCAACTCCGGCTGTGGCGGTTGATTGATCCAAACAGACGATGTTTTGATTTGTGTGAATGTATCATCACGACCGCGTGCAATTGTGGGACGACGGGGAAAACTGGAACGGATACTCCCACGGTGCACAAACCACACACACACACACGCACACACAGCACGGCACTTGGCACTTGGCACTCGGTCGCGCAACCCTGCCGTTCCGATTGATTGGCTCCAAATTCGACTTCGGGCCGCGTGTCCCTTTTGAGTGCGACCCCATTTAAGCATAATGTTATTACTGCTATTCGAAGAATATCATAATATTTACCACGTGTTTGCGTGCGTGAACACAGGAAGCGGCCCTAGCGGCCTTTCGCTGCCCGTCCCGAGCCGGAAAACCCGCGTATCCCGGGGACCATATAATTCATGAAGTTTATCTTTCATTTCGGATCGAAATAACACAACGGGGGAACTGTAGGACGATAGGATTTTCCTTTCTTTTTTATTTCCCTGTGCTCATGTTCATAGATATGCTGCTTTCTTGCCGCTACACGCACGTACGTCGGCCGAAAGAGGTGCCTACATTCGGTCAATCCGCAATTTTCTTTCCTTTCTTTTACGTACCACTTTTGGTTGGGCTTCCCTTCTCCCGAGCCAATCATCCTTTTGACTAAACGATCGCCAATGTCAAACACCGTAGGGTCGCAATCGTTCTTCTCGCCAAGATTGCTCCCGATTCCCGCTGCGTTCCGAAGCGTTTCGTTTTGTTTCTAACTTCATAAATCATACGGTCCGTGGATGGACCCGATGCCGAGCGGTGTTCGTTTGCTATTTTGGAAATGTTTGTTTTTCGAAGAATACCGTCCCCGACGGGGACACCAAAAGCTTTGAAGGACCGCCAAGGCTGGTAATACGGTGCGTGTTTGCCAGTGTATTTTTGTGTTTTGTGTGGAAAAATTAATGAATTTTCCTCTCCGGATCTTCGGTTCGGTCGTCGGACGGTCAAGCAGCCCCAGCAGGATTGATGGAATGTAATTTGTTTTATTGTCCAGAGATTTTTATCAAACAATGGAAATGGTATGCCGTTGGAAGTCAAACGGAACGAGACACGGGTTTCCGAACGAGCACCAGCGTGATGTCTTATGGGAATATGGAAGGAATTTAAATTATAAATTAATATAAATTTCATCTCGATGTGTGGGATTCGATACCGAATCCCATGTGTTAAGGGTTCGGGTACATTACACTTTTTTGTGAATATTCATTACATTTTTCGGTTGACGACAAAGGATCGAATGATTTTTTTTTGCAATCAAGGATGGAGATGATTTTCTACCATTCTTAGAACGTTCGCATTTTGTTTTTGTTCAAGAACGGTATGATGAAAACCCTTTTTGCGTCTTTTGCTAGATAGCACAATGGATAACCTCCCACGGTTTACGGCCAGCATTTGGTGAAGAGTTTACAATCCCACCTCCAACCAGTCCAGATACACTCATAAACTCACAAAACGATACAACGTCCATAGATCCATTTTACTTAGACTTCATTTCTTTACCGACTTTTTCATGCGCCCTTCCCAAAACTCCACGTTCGTCGTCCAAACTCGCGCGACTAAAACACGTTGCGCCACATGTAAATCGAAACCGAAAACCAAAAAAAAAACGTTCCATCGTGTTTGCTCGTTGCCACTTTTCCCCATCCGATCGTCGTGTTTCGTCGGCCACAATAATAATTTTGCTTTGGATTTTGAAAACACTGAAACTTGATCGTCGTCGCGCAACGGAAATGCTCCGCGTGCGTGCACTCTCATCCCAACACACGTGTGCGACCATGGTATGGAATGTAAGTGAAACAATTTTGCTCGTGCAAAGTGAATTTTGGTTTTTGTATCGAATTGAAACACTCTTCCCCCACTCCTCCCGCTCGAGATCACTTGTATGCAAGAATGAATAAAAAAAAGAACCTACCGAATCTACCTCACTTCCATCCACAACCACCCACCACACCACCCACTCGGCCATCTTAAAGTGTTCCACAGTGTTTGCAATATTCCATTTTTCTTTCGACTTTCTATTAGAAGAATTCGCAGTTTTTTATTACTGCTTCCACCGATCCTCCAAACTGTTCTCGTCCGTAGGAGAGCATGTGTAAATTCGAGAGGGTTTTGTTCTAGCAGTAGATTATGATTTTGTATCTCTTTGGTCGATTTCCCCACTAAGGGTACTGTTTTTGTAGCAAAAAAAATACAAGTTTCACACAAGACTTGCACTGTGTGCCAATCTGGAAAACGTTCCGCGAGAAGAGAGTATCAATTTGCGTTACTGCACTTTTTAAAACATTTTATGTTTCCACACGGAACGTTGATTTTAATGTCAAACAAAAACATTTTCCTTTGTACAATCTCTCCATGGTACCAAATTAGTTTTGTTTTTGAAAAACGATACTTTTTTTTGCAAAACAACCCCAACTACAACAATAAATTGCACCTTTTATACATACTTTTCCATAGCGTAGCTCTCGTAGATCAAACACCGTGATAGTATCGATCAGTTGTTTTCGGTTTTGTACTGCACTGGTTTTTATTTTTCTTACCTTTCTCTCTCTCTCACTACCTTCTCACTGGCACAAACAAATGATGCAAGAAATTTCAATTTTATCTCATTACATTTCCACTTTTTTCATTCACTTCTTGTGCGCCCAACCCCCTTTCGCCCACCATCGTTGCGAATTGTGTTTCGCAAACAATAACAGGCGATTCCGTCTATGGAGGTTCTAGTAAGTAAAAAAAACAGCAATTTCTTCCCGATTGCCTGTAGTTATTTTTACTATTTTTCGCAGTTTTTTATTGTTGTTGTGTTGTTTTTACTGTGTGTGATTGTTTTTTTGTCTTTTGCACTTTTACCTCCACAAACGGTAGATTTTACCAACGTCGAACAAGTTGCGTTTCACAACATGAACTTTTTGTTTTCATTTTCCTACTTCACTTTTTTCCCATTTGTAGCCATTTTCTGTTCGAACGCTCCTTTGCTACATGTTGTTTCCGTAGAGTTGAAATCACTTTTGAAAGCAATTCAAATTTTTCACTTTTCCAATTGTTTATGCGTGCGTGTATGTATGTTTCATTTCTTCGTCTCACCACGATTAGAGCCTTTTTTTTTGTTACACTGCACACAAAACTTACTGTACTTTTCCACTCCCCCGTGAAGACTTCCGAGGACTGTGTGTGATTTCAGTTCTCTCTCTCTCTCTCGTGTTGTTTGTTACTTTGACACGCGAACACGGGGATATAAAAGTATGTCACTTTACTTCCTTGGCAATGAGGCAGTGACATTATTCTCGTGTCCGTTTCCTCCACGTGCCCGTGGGGATGGAAAAGTTTTCCATTTGCAACTGTCCAAGAGATAAGCTTCGAGCGCTGTTCACAAACTCTTCGAGTGGCGCGGTTCTCCTTCTGCTGTCACATCAGCATGTCCTTCCACCAGGTCCTACATCGTCGTTGAAACTCGAGAAACACACCCACACATGGAGGCCAACATGCTGCCCTGTTCTATTGATTTCATTGTCAATACTTTAGCACTCTGCCGGTGTGGTATTTGCGACTGTCGGAAGAATATGCTCCATTTGCTCACCCAACTGCCCGACACTGCTGCCGTTTGGTTCGAGCGGTTCTTCGGTTCTTTACGTCCTCTGCACCATTTTCATAATGCAGAAGTAGGAAAATGTACTTTTGCTAGTTGTTCTTTCGTTCGTGTACTTTTTTCGTTCGTTTTGTCTCGATGCACAACATCTCCGTTGTGGACTACCGCCTCCCACACCCCACACACCGGTGGACCAACGGGTCGAGTTTGCCTCTATGTTTCTTTTCCTTTTTCCACCTTTTTGCATCTTACCTGTCCGTGATCCGAGTGCGCGCTGCGCCAAGTAGCCAGGGGGCAACATTTCTGCTGAAAATATTCAATTTAACGATGGATAGCAACTTTTATTTTAGTTTTCCAAAGTTTCCCGGAACTCTACCGACGACGACGACGACGACGCCGCCATCAGCCGGACCCGTGACGGTTTCTTCGACTGTGGAACTGGAACTTTCGTTCAGCACAATCGCTTTTCGGAGTTTTCTTTATTTTATTTTCCCCGTTCCTGCTCAACCATGAATCTTTTATTTCGCTTTCAATTGTAGAAATCTTTATGTGTGCATTTCGGTGCAGGATTGGTTTTAGTTTTGTTTTATTTGTTGTGCTCGATAAACATGTCACTGATGTATCGTTTTGTGTAAACTTTCCAATCTACTTCTGGGAACCTTTCCGAACCATTGTAGTGTAGTGTCCACCAGTCGTAAACATTTTTTTAAAGAAATTTCATGCCATCTCCTACCTCCGATAAGTCTCATTTGCATTATCACCCTGATCAGTTTCATTCCGATTATCTCTTAAAACTAGTCCGCTGGTAGCTTGTATAGCACTTTAATACAAATAACATCGCATTCTATATTTCAAAGTAGATCGGTATAGAGAGAGACGATTGTCTCTTTAAAGTATGTTCGCAAGCTGATTTTAAATTGGTAGCAACACATTCTACGTAGGGCATGCTCATACATTTTCCCAACGGTACGTCGGGTATCACTTTTCATGCTAGTTTTCATTCCAGCGGTGCCATTTTGCGTTCAATTTGCTAAGCCTCGCCGGGGCAGCCCGATCGACTGTACCGACGACTCGTTTTGCAAAACTAACGCGCGTATCTTGTTTCCCTGCCCCTTTTGCCCAACCCCAACTACTTACAGAAATGGAAAGTGCTCCGAGGAACATCGAAGTCAAGCCGTTAAGCTCGTCGACGATGCTTATTACGTGGGAACCACCTGAGACTCCTAATGGACAAGTGACTGTAAGTACCGCCCCGTGGGGGGAAGCAACAACCGGGGTCCGGGGCCGTAGTGAAGCAGCTGGGCTGCGTTGGATACATCCTTGCGACAAGAAGCCTCCGTTTCTTCCAATCGTGTCAGACAAATTTAATATTGTGTGTTTGTGTCTGCGTTCTGTTGCGCTCACGATCGATCCGAAGGATAACATGTTTACGGAGAGTATTTATATCTTTCGCCGATTGCTAGCTAGCTTTCAGGATGGTTAACGAGTTTCGGTTTAGCTTCTGGTGACGATTACATTGTATCTGCACTTTAAGTAATATCTGAATGATGTTCAAACAAAACGCTTTGTAAGGAAAACGCCATCGATATTTATTTAAATTATGTGCTTTCGCAAACAAAGAAACAATTGCGGTCGAAATTACACCCAATTTTCGTGAAAGTGAGTTGAAAATTCTTAAAATGTATTGAATTGTGGTTTAAAAATACAATATTATCAAAAGGATCATGTTTCTAAAGGTTCAAATTGGAGTCATGTACAAATTCGTCTTCCTGATTTCGTTTAATTCAAACTGTTCCTTTGCATAAACCAGTTGATTGTTTCCAATTTTCTGATGATCAGGATGTGGAAAACAGTTTGTAGATAAGCATCGTAATTATGCTAATGTTTTCTCTCCAATTTTTCACTTCTGGGTGGCCAGCCAAAAAACCGTTCATTGCGCACAGCTCAGCAATCTTCTTCGGTGGAAATTAAATAATGTAATATTTTACGTCTAATGAAAGTGACCACCGATCACGCGGATGATGTGTAAGCCCCAGTCCCCCCCTCACCCGCAGCTGTGTCCGTCAGCTGACCAGCAACAACAGATAACGAACTATCAATTATTGTATCGAGTGTAGCGAGCCGCGAGCCCACGTTTACGTAGCTAATAATTTATGAGATGTTTCAGCGTAATTAACGGTGAATTATTAATGCAATTTGGTGTAATTTTACATGACCATCGATGAGCGTGGCGTAGGTCAACTGGATGCGGCCTCAGGCCGAGCGATGCGTTCCGTGATACGTGTTTCCGATAATGGCTAGCGCCGACCGAAAAAACCCTTAGCGGGCAACGTCCGTAGTGACTTGGGACGTAATGAACGTTTTATGGGTTTGTTGATTAATACGATCATTAAGGTTAATTTTTAGCGGCTAGCCAACCAACGTCCCGGCGAATGTTGTTGATGTTTGTTTGTACCAGCACTTAGATGACGGTACAGTGATAGATAAACAATGGATCGTTCGATATTGCAACGTGCGTGCGCGGGAATTTTGTAGAAGGTCTGGGTGATAAGCAAAGTCAGAATATAATTAAATGTCCGTGCTTGCATCGAGCAAACCGATCCACCAACCTTTATCGTTCTCTTTTCGCAGGGCTATAAAGTGTACTACACCACCAATCCGAACCAACCCGAAGCGTCCTGGGACTCGCAGATGGAAACCAACGACATGACGACCATTTCGGAGCTGACCCCACACGCAATCTACACGATACGGGTGCAAGCGTTCACGTCCATGGGCGCCGGTCCGCTGTCCAATCCGGTACAGGTGAAAGCCCAGCAAGGTAAGTTTTGTTATCAGTTCACCCGCAACGTTTTTGCATTTTGTTGTCACCAGCTAAAACCAGATTTAGAGTGTCATGTCAGCGTTGAAAATGCATTCCATAAAGGCGGAGTAATGATTTGATGCCTTGCTGAAAGCCGAGTCGTCTCGTGGTTGTCGTCGCACTTCCGACTGCAGAAGAACTTTGACAGTTTCACAGCAAAACGGTTAAATAGAATCAACTTTACGCTCAATTAAACAGATTGCACTAAATCCCAGCGCCCGTCCAACGTTTGGATCGACAACGGACATATCCAACATTGGGTGACCGAGGGGTGCCTGAAAGAACCGCCCGGGAAGCTAATTTGATTTCCGTCCAGAAAAGTTTAACTATTTTCTTGAAATTGTATGCTTTCTCTCCCTCCCACCCTCGTTTGCGCCGACGCTCGGCAAAAACCCGCCAAATGTCACCAGTAATGTACATCCATTCATCTTTCTAGTTCCCATCGTACTCCACCACCCCCTTCTTGGTTGTTCGTGAAAACCGTCGTCAGCTGTCGCTTCCCCTATAACAAGGCACCAAAGGGGCAAGAAACACTGAGAAACTTTTTTGTCCTTCCCACCAAGATATTCGAGTCCCCGGTTGGATGGATGGCGCTAGTAGGTGGCAAACGAGAGCATAATGACAGCATCACGGAGCAGCTTTGTGTTGCTGCCACAGTGAACCAGCTTGCCATCTTCGTTGGCGCTATCATTGTCTTCGCAAGGCAGTGCAGCGTCACGAAAGTTATTTCAATTTAACTTTACGCTCAAATCAATCCCACACTATCTTTTGCTGCTGCTGCTCCTCGGCTTTGCTGCTCTGGGGATAGTTATCCGAGCGAAAGTGTGACAATGTCGGGCTCATCGCTGAACTCCGGCCGGTGCTGTCTGAGATTGACTAATAAACTTAACGGACAGGTCCGACGAATCTGACAGACATGACAGTGGCCGTTTTGTTTAACGCTTTTTGATGCGAACAAAACGATGCAGCAACAGCTCATTATAACAAAGCATGTCGGAATGCGAATGACAATGAATAAAAATGATCCAAGAACGGTTGTCAAGCAGAAAAGAAACTAGTTAAAATTGTCAAATGGGGTGATCCACGTTTTAGCTTTGATAGCTACTTTTATGAGCAATAGAAAACTACAAATTATTCACACTCATGTATTAAATTGAGTCAAAATGAGAATATGAAATAATATAAAAATAGTCGTTATTCGAACAATCTATTGCAATGGTAAAAAAGATAAATTTGTTTGTTTCCGACATCCCAGGGGTAAAAAAACGATTAGAAATAAAAAGAACCTTAAAAGAAAGATCGTACACCCTACGATTTGTTATTAATTGTAGGATAATTTTCATGATCTTATTTTACTAGAGAACTACAGGATAAGTTATGTTGAGCTTGAATAACATTCTTTAGAGTTGTTCAACCAATAAGCATTCAGGCAGGTTAAATGAAACAACAAAATCACAAATCCAATGTTGCACATAGTAACGCTTAACTAGTTCCAATTCATTTTGACTTCACAAGAAAAGGTATATGTATGGTACATAACAGCACAACAAGCAATAATTTACGAAATATTCCAGTACCATCGTTAGCATTTTTGCAAAGTATTTTTGTTAGCAAAGTTGCAAACTATTCTAAACAAATGCTTCGTAAATTTATTGTAAATCACTTGTTCGTATCACTATCCTTCAGTGTAAAATAAGTTAAATGATATGAAAATTAATTTAAACATAACAAGAACAACATAACTTTATTTCGTGAAGCGTAAAATAGGTTATCAAATGACGGAAACAATATATTTTAAATACTTTTCTTTCATGAATTGCACAGTCACGTTTATTAAAGTGCGTCTTAACTAGTCAAGCAAGTAAGAGAGCAACTGTAAAGTAAATCTGGCACTTAGTGTTGATCAAATATTATACACAATCAACGATCAATCATTGGAAAATGAAGCTATCTGGAAAAGTGGACGCTTGCTGGGAAACATACACACATTAATCTCGGGAATTTCAATTGTACCGCGCTGGATACATCGACAACCTGACAAACAATGACAAACCACACATTTTTGTCTACCTTGCGTAGACCTCCTTCCTCCCTCCTTTCCTAATCCTGCTAAACAGCACTCAGTGAAAAGCACAAATTGTCATCGAAACCGGCGATAATCTCGATGTAATTAAATTGTTCCTATCAAACATTCATGCAGCGTGTTTATGCATATGCAAATTACAACCAAATGTTTTCGCTCTTCATTCACACCCAACTCCACCCAACATTTGCAGACAATTTCCCAACGCCCCCCTTCTCCGCCTTTTCTTCCTTTCCGAAGGGGCACCACCACGTAAATGGCGTTGGTTTGCCAAGCTCATCGTGTGCGCACTCGTGTGGCATACCGCACTCAATGACACTGGGATGACACTAGCGGTACTTACTCCATTTGTTGGTGTGCTAGCACTCGACAGGACGGGGTGTTTTTTTTTTTCTTTTTTGTTACCGCGCCCATCCTTTGTGGTCCATTTTTCTCGCTCTTGTGCTTGGTCCGCTCCATGCAGTGGAACGATGTTTTTTTCCTGTTTGCAACTCACTCATCCTTTTCTCCTTCTCTCTCTCTCTTTTCTCTTCCCCACAGGCGTTCCCTCGCAGCCGAGCAACTTCCGCGCCACCGATGTTGGCGAAACAGCTGTCACCCTGCAATGGTCCCGGCCGACTCACTCGGGCGAGAACATCGTACACTACGAGCTCTACTGGAATGACACTTATGCAAACGAGCAGCATCATCAGTATGTATATGTTTCCCCCTGCTGAACCTCCTTCCCTGCCTGCCGACTGAACCCCATCTTCCTGCCCCTGCCCTGCCACCTGGTCTGACTTCTGCATCCCTGGGATTTACTATCGCGCGATGGGTTCCATGGATTCCGGCTCCGGACGGGGCGAGCCCCAACTTTCCTTCATTATCTCACCCGACGGCGCCGTCCGTTGGCAAAATGTACTTCCCACGCTTCCGGCGAACCACGATTGGGCGATGAATAGCGGGTGCCATAACAATAGCGCACTTGATAACTGTTTAGTGGAGGTACTTGTTTTGTTTGCTGTGTTATTGTCGGTGTCGGGGTTGGTCCACCCGATCCACCCGAGGTTTTCCCCCACTTTATTGGTCCCGCACCAAAAAAAGGGTAACAATAACAGTTCCACCACCGAATGACACAGGGTCAGAGTCCGCTTTCAGCCGCTTTATCCTGTGCGTTTCCCGCGCGTACGGACACTAGGGATCGCGCGCTGTCCGGTCGTCATCTGTCAGTTCACTACTGCTACTACTACTTTCGGGTTGCCAAACTAATGTCAACACGGACGTCAGCCGCGTCCGCCGGATGCACAGCCAAACACACAGCTCACAGAGCATCGCTCCACCGAAAGGGGGCACAATCGGGTCGGCTTTTTCCCGCCGGAAGGACATTAGGACGGGGGATAATTTGAAATTTAAATTATTGAATAATATTGGCACCGCGAGCACTCACGAGCGCAACGCACGGGGTAAACCCGCTTTGGTGATGCCTTTAGAATGGAGTGCAAATTAGTGACCGTTCCGATCGTTGTCACGTGGCGTCGGGTTGTTTTCTATTCGGGTTTATTGGACATTTTTCGGGGCTCTCTTTTTAAAGCTACATCAGAGCTTAACGGGAAAGCTGGGATTTTGTCGAAATACAGGCAGTCACGTCGTTTATGTACTGTCATTTCCATTATTTGTCACATGACGCTTCCATTTTATTTTCTTTCTATCATTTATCTCTTCTGGGTGTTATCAATTTTACAATCATTGCAGCAACAACGAAACTCACGTAACCCTCGAATTATTTATTTGATGGTGCATTTAGTCCAGTTTGTAGAGTCCATTTTCGTTACTTCGAACAGATTACGATAAGTAGCTTATACGGTAGTCAAAACACACAATCACTTTTCGTACGATTCAAAAGTCGTTGAGCTGTTAGTGGTTTTCACTAAACGAGAAAGAAATGTAATCTTGCAAGCCCATTAATGAAAGCAACCAGTAAATAATATTTAATCCCTTGCCGAAACAGAAACGGGCGGGCTGTTTCAGAATGTGCTCACCGCTGCCATGAATAATTTAGACATTAAACAATATTAATTTACGTCCCACCGTGTAATGCTTGTCTTTCGTCACGTTGTTCATTAAGTCAAATTGAGTAACTGAAAATTTATCGAACTCGAGTGCGAAACTCCAGCGATAAGCGCCGCACCAGAAAGCAAATGGCCTCGCTCGACATACCCAAAATATATAAATATATCGGCATCTTAACAAGCCGATACCGTGCCGTGGAAATATTGTCACGCCTGCCAGGGCTGAGATTATTTATTAATTGTGAAGAACACGTCCAGTTTCCGTCGCACGCGCACCAACAATTGCCGGACCCATCCATTATCGCCAAATTATGAATGTTTATGATAATTCGACCGTACAGGCAATCTCTTTTTACACCGCCGTGCGTTTGGCAATGCCTGGCAATGGAAATGAAGGCAGTTTTGTCGTTGAAACTGTCGTAACGTACATGATTTACCACCAGTTACGTGGCGTTACGTCACGGCGTGCGTTCATGTTGGCCGTAAGTTTCCCGTTCCGCCGCAATGTTGGACAAGGATTTCTTTGACCCAAACAGGCATTACAAGCTCTTTCCGAAAAACCGATCGCCTTTCGGGTCTGTACCGTGGCCAAAGTTAGCCCTTTTTTCTCATTTCGCGTGAAGTCGTCGTGTACATCTTGCTCCTTCCTTTCCATTCCTCACGCTTCGTGCGCGTTCCTTAGGCGTTGTGGGTGCTTTTGCGAACGAATTTGGGCCAACAATAAATAGGCCTCGACCCTGGTTCGTACGAATGCTTACGGCAAACACGGACCCTTGGCCGCAGCCACCCCGCGAGCGGTGAAGAAATGTTCCCTTTTGACCACGGGCGCACCTTTTTGTTTGTGTGCTTCGCTTGGCCAAAACATTCTGGCGCGAGTGCGCAACCCTTTCCAACCGCCGGAGGCCGGAATCAAAAGGGCAGTGTTTTATGAAAATGAGTTTCATCCCACTACTCGCCATTTATTTTCCATCAGTACACCGCCCTTCCTTTCCTCTCGCTTTGCCGCCACCACCACCTTCACCATCGCCCAAATAATTCGTCCAATATTCGTCCCGGGGTCGGCGCAGGTGAAACAAAAATTTATTAATATTAATCACAAATTAAAATTCTTCATTCCTGCCCACCACTCCCCGCCACTTCAACGCCTTTCCATTCCTTTTATCTACTCCAATCACGCGCGCAGACGAATACCGAACACCGAGACCTACACCCTGAGCAGCCTGTACCCGGACACGCTGTACTACTTCTGGCTGTCGGCGAGGTCCCAGCGGGGCGAGGGCGCCACCACCCCACCGATCCCGGTGCGCACCAAGCAGTACGGTAAGTGAACCCCTTTTTTCGCTAGCGATATTGCAAACGCCAACGATCGGCGTGACGTTCGTCCTTTCGATCGAAGCAAATGTTTCAGGTTCTAGTTTTAAGAAAGTGGGAAGTGGGCATCCCGTGTTTGATCTCAATGTAGCTAATTACGGGTGCTAGACAGACCTGAGCATAACGAGTAAAAAGAGGAGAGGGAACTGTTTCCTCGGTCGCACGCTGTTGGTCCTCTGCACCCCCAATACCTCACTCGAATCCGGACGTCTACCGGACCGGGGATCAGTGACGGAAGGCGCGTGTGCAAGCCATTAGAAAGCGTACCACCAGGGAGGAAGGAAACATTGCCCTCTCCCCCAAAAGGGGCTTCGGGGACTTCAGACTTAGGTTTGACTAGCGGCAATGTATGTGTACATTCGGTGTTGTCCGGGGATAATATTCGTCATTTACCAACGTGTGCCGGAAGTTCCATTGTTCCGCTAACCGAACAAATTCTGAAGCCTAGATGGTTTACGCACACAGAAAAAGAACAGAATCGTGAATTTTGAGGTCTCACATTAAAGAAAAATTAATGAAATAAAAGGATTCAAAGCAAAAGGCAAACAATGATCCACGCGAAAGCCTACCCCCAAGTCCACCCAGCGTCTTGTTCAAATCTCCGTAAGATTCCGGGCAACTTCTCAAGAATACACGTCGGAGAAGCGGGTGGAAAAATGCTACCCATCTTTTCTTTTTTCTTGGTGTCCTTTTTGTTTGAGCGGGACTAAGTTGCCTTGCACAGATTTTTAAAGCAGGCCTTTCGAGCCGGATACTTGATTTGATTTTATTTTAATTTTCCATTGTACGGATGCGGCCAATCTACTCCACTACCCGGAACCCCGCTCGGAGCGGGTGCGTGAGTGTGTCTGTTTGTGCTTTGTGCGCTTTTCCTAACTTTCGGGAGGGCTTCCCTTTTTCTGGGCAATAATTTCGTGCCCGCCCGAAAGTTTCCTGTGTATGATTTTTGGGTTCCGGCACGCGGTTATTCCTCTTTGTGCGTGTGTTTTGTTATGTGCAGAAACTTGTATTTGTATTTGCTTTTTGACTTCCTTTTTTAAAATAATTTTCTCCCTAAAAAACGCGATTCCTTTTTCACAAGCGTCTTCCGACGCTGCTGTTTTTTGTCTTTGCTCGTATTCGTTTCGCATTCGCATACAGCTTCCACGTGCCGGCGTACTTTTGAAAATTTAATTAAAAAAGGGAAAGATATTTTCATAAACTACACAACCCTTTTTTTCCCGCCATCCCTTTCCATGTTTCGCCACCGGTTTTTAAAGGGCAGAAAAAAGGGAACGCGACCTTCGGTGTTCGATGAATAAGCTTTCGATTCATCGTCGTTTTACTCAATCCGTCGTAAGTTTGTGCCTTCGGACTTACTCGTTTTTCTTTTTTGTCGCAACTGTCCTCTGTGTGTGTCCTAGAGCATTATGACGGTTTGGTAACTTTTTACTCTATTTTTTGGGATCGTGTTCAGGAGGTTAAAAGTCACCACTGAAAACTAAACTGACAAAAGCGGATGTTTTGCAAAGCAAACAGACACTCATGCATCCGCAAAATCCGTTTACACAATGAAAAATAATTAAACAAACCCAACGGCCGTTTGACGGCTAAAGCCGACGAAACGGAAGCAGAAATCATTCAGGTAAGGGGCGACCGGATAGAGTCTCCTTTGAATGAAGCGAGGCTAGTCAGAACAAAACAAAAAAAGACATGGCTCCGTAGAGAAATTTTGGTATCGACGACCAGACTTGCTTGCCACGTGTTGACATTAAACGGGTACGGGATCGTCCAGATGCCAAAACGGGTCGAAAGGCAATCGTTAATTAACCGCCGTTCAAAGCAAAAAAAAAGGTCGAGAGAAATCAAACAAAGAATTTACATTTTTCTTTCCGTCGAAACCGTCGAATGCTCGATCTTTGCTGACTCAGTTGGTGGCCGCTTTCTCGCGGTTGCTTCCATCCCTGTGTCGCCTGTGCTAAAATTCCTTCCGTTTTTGCGCTCGATTTTATTTTCAAACCTTTTATTTTCCACCTCATTCACTTCATCTCTTGAGCTTCGGTTCTCTGTTTTTATTTCGATATTATCACATTTTCACCACCCACACAATAACTCTTCGCTGAGCGCTCACTAACTGCACATCGATCGTATTCGTGGCTTGTACTTCCACTCCGTAGAGCCTGGCCTGTTCCTTTAGCTAGCTGTCCTAGTCATCGTTACATTTGCGTTATGCAAGATCACCTATTTTCTTACCCTTAAGCCCCGTTCAGTAGAAGGGTTTGTTTTTTCGTTCTTGTGTTGCCTTTATTTGCCTCCGTTTTTCTAGTGAGTTTTTATTTCCTTTAACTTGTTGTCATCTATCTTATCAAGAATTATAAAAAATATCATCCACCCGCATTTGCAAACGCGTCCATCTACCCACCATCCCGTTCCGTTTGCTTTACCCAACGATAGGTTTAATTAAATACAGGCAATAAAATTTTATGAATCATTTGTTTTTTTTCTGTTTATTTGGGCCTTTCTGCGTGTACGGGAAGCATTTTTAATCTGCATGTTGCTCATCTTTTATTTAAAGCCTTTTTTCTATCGTTATTTTTCTTTCCCGGTGGTATAACGTTTTCAATTATGCATTTTTATTTAATTTAAGTCGTTTTTCTCAATTCTTTGTTTGCTTTTAATCTCCCATCTATATTTTTAATGTATTATGTACGCTCCTCTCGTCCATTTTATCTCAGTTGCACTCATGTTTCTCGACACCAAACACTCTGTACATTGGATTATTTTCAACCGTTTGTACTCTTTTATTTAAAATAGCATTTCCTTTATCCCTCAACTCATTTAAAAAATACACGATCAGAAAGATGGTATTGTGTGATAAGTACATTTAAAAACCACATGGTTCTTTGCTTTAAATTGCGTCATTCATTGGTATAAGCAATTAACATGTTTGCAACAAAAACCGCCAACACCATGGTGCGGCTTTAAATGCAGCATTATCGTTCGCATTTGTGGTTTTGATTTGTTGCTTTCCGTTGCGTTCACTTGTATTGCTATCGTAGATTAACCACAGTTTAAAAACAAATATATCAGTACAGTGATATGTACAGAAAGTATGCAGCGCGCACTCGTTATTGCGCTAGGAAAATTGCATATGAATTGTCCTACGTATGCGTAATTGGATGCACATCCTTTTGAAGCGCTCACTAGCTGGGCCACTAGCTTTTTGATTTCTGCTGTTACCCAGTTTTTGATGCCATAATTTTCAGTAACGCATGCAAAGAGACAGTGCATATGGAAATTTGCGTTTGAATGTACGGCGGCACATTCTCTATAACCTGGAGCAGCACGCGGAATCGTACGTCATGAGTTTGTTCGCTGGTTTTTTTTATGTTTTTTACTAGTTTGAACACACGTCTTGTGAAGACACCTCGATTCTGTCAAATGTTGTTTATTCGGGATTGTACTCTCATTATTTTTATTATACGTCTGTCATCCGTTCAAGGTTTGCTCTTTATAAGCGCATTCGAATGTTCGTTTTTATTTTCAAAAGTTGCTAGCTTTTCGTTCATTGAACATCGTAGTACTACTTCGTTTTTTTATTTTATTAGGTTTACTCTTTTTGGTTATATACCAATTTTGTTTGCCAATTAAGATCTCCTGATGTTTTACGTTGGTTTGATTTCCTCTTTGTTTTGTTCTTTTTTTTTGCAAATAAACCAATTTGCGTTTGTTGCTTCATAGTGCATGAATTGTTCTCAGGTACCAATATTGTCATTCCTTGGCCCAATATTTCCTTGATAGTTTTCACACCAACCATGTTTACAGGACAAACATAAAAAATAAATTTGATGTCGCTATAATTATGTTGTTTTACGCTTGGAGAAACATTGGCTTTTTGCGCGTTCTGCTCACACACATACGCAGCTATAGTTTGCTTTGCATCACGAAGAGACATCACCTCATCAAACACAATCTCACCTTGTATGAGTTGTCACTGAATGTTTTATATCGATTGTTTCCGTTCTGCATACTACGTTTCGTTCGAGTCTTCCTTGTCGTTTTATTCTCAATAATTGTTCTGCACCAAACGAGCACTCTGTTTAACATTTTTTTCAACTATCCGTTCCAAGAGCACCATTAAATGTGTATGATACAACCGTTCGTATGCACCATTTACTGCACACCCACTAATAATTATTGTTCAGATACGACACGCATTCGAAATCAATTTAGTGCACTAGCGGCTTTCTGCACATTGTTCTACGCTACCAAAAAAACAAAAAAGGGACAACCATAAATGAACAAACGAAAATTTCTACCGGCAAAACGATGCACTGTTAGATTGTGTTTTTCTTTCCATCTTCGTTTATTAAAATTTGGGTTTTTTTGTCGCTCCGTTTGAGTTTATCTATATCAAATGTGTTTATGTTATGTTGTGTGTATCATTCGAAACCGTTACGAAAAGGATCGGCGGTATGTTGAATGCACCAAACGCAGTTTATCTGTGAACATACCCGTTCCTTTTTCGTTAGTTTAAGTATTTCCCTTTATTTAAGTAGTTTAAGATTTTGTTGACGATATGTTTCTGTTTCTGATTTCATTTCCTTATTTTCTCTTTCTCTTGTTTTCATTTTATGTTTTCGGTTGTTCCAATTATCGCTATGATTTTGCGTTATACTGCACCAACAATAATGCCTGACCATTGACCAACTCGTAGTACCCGGTGCACCGCCTCGTAATGTGACTGTCGAAGCCACAAGCCCAACCACGATCAACGTGTCCTGGCTGCCACCGCCGGTCGAACGATCGAACGGAGCCATAGTTTATTATAAGGTGTTCTTCGTCGAGGTTGGGCGATCGGATAGCGAGGCCACGGTAACGACCCTCAACTCGACCAACATCGTCCTGGACGAGCTGAAGCGTTGGACGGAGTACAAGATCTGGGTCCTCGCCGGAACCTCCGTTGGCGACGGACCTCGGTCGTACCCGTACACGGTTCGCACTCACGAAGACGGTATGTATTGCACCATATGCTAGATTTTCTCTCATCTTCCGTTGTAACCCACATCCGGTTTATGTACACCACCACAAAACGCACACAACGGTCGCGCCAAAACGGTGCGCGTCGCGTTACAACATTCACGACTACCAAAACTACACCAGCACTGCTTTGCACCACCAAAAACCCCCGAAACATTACCTACAACAGATAACACCACAATACTCACTTCAAATAATCGCTCTTCTTTATACCACCGATCGCAACTAACCATTTTTGTATTTTGAAGGTAAATCGCGTAACCGAAATGGAAATGACTAACCAATTTTTGACAGTCTTATCACGTGGAAAGTTTTTTAATTTTTTCCAACTGCAGCGAGGATATCTTTTTGTATTTTGCTCTTTTTACCATTTTAACGAGTATTAACTTTTACGATAAATAACCGTACTTGTTTGATTTCCCCCCAATCATATATCGTACTAGATGTTTTTAGTCGCAACGGTTTGTGCGCGCGTCAACGTTCGGTGCAAAGAATTCAGTCGGATTTTCCATTTAGATTAAGAAATCACCTCATTTCTAGTTGGCAAAAGAATGCATATTAATGAAGAGATCTTTCCTATGAAAGCGAACATTTCCAAATACAAGCGCTATCTTGTAAAGCATGTTGAGAATCGAGTATTCAATTTATATTTAAAGGTAATATGCATTTTTTAGCCTTCCCGAAGTCAAAGACAAGTGTTTCAATGATAATATAACATTATCATTGACATACTTTTCTTTAGTAATTCGTCCCTTTTCCATTGATCTATAAGCATACTTATTCAAATCTACAACGGAACGACATTGTAACGATATCAAAAGATGTGATGTTTGAAGGGCGAACTATCTCAATCATCCGAACGCTGTGTGCTAATTCCGTAAATTGACCGGAAATAATCCTTTCGTACAGTGCTTTCAATGTCAACCAAACCAGAAATCTTGAAGTTTGCGAATCCATCTAGCTTTGCGTTCATTTGCTTCTTCTTAGATCTCGCTTTTCAATGGCTTGAAGTTTTGCGCCAAAGTTGAGGACGCCAAAGCCTTAAGCCGGCGGGCTTCTTTAGAAGGCATTTCGGGCGAAAATCATTAATGCTTCCTCAACCAGTTTCCTTTGCCCTGGAGCACCCGAAACCCCCTACCGTTCGCCGGCAGGCAGGCAGGCAGGCAGAAATCCTTTTTTAATCGTCCAGCAAAAGGTTACTGGAAATCGTCCGCTAGGGCTCAAACCGGCCTGTGCCTGCCTACCTTCCCCGGCTCCATCGGCACAGTAGGTTAATTTAAGGAACCTAATTTTCGTATGGCTTAACTTTTCAATTTCCCCCTCTCGTTGCCGCCCCAAACATGGGGCTACTAGAGGGTAGCTTGCGTTTCCTCGGGACGATCCAATGAGCCACCCTCTCCTCTCGGGGTGGTGGGTGGGGTATTGAATTCCACCCCCGAAGCCGCCTCTGAGTTTCTGTTTCGGAATTTGTTTTAAAGTTTAATGACTCCTGCGGGAACCGTTAGGGATAAGGTAGCGGGAGAGAGGATGGATGAGCACCCGGCTGGAGTAATTGCATGACACTGTTACCTGTACGCCTCGTTTGACGGTGAGTGACTTTTTGATTCACTGCGCGCGCGGTGCGAATTAAAAGGGATTTTTCCTTTTCGTTTTTTTTTTTTTGCTTAATGTTCGCTCATTTTTGCTCATCGTCCTTCAAAAACTTCGTCCCAGTACCTCCCACATGCCAATTTGCCGTTTGCAAACTCCAGCACAAACGCACGCCAAACGGCTGCAGAGGTGGAAATAAAAAGTTTTGTGCAAATAAACGCAACCCACGTTCGCGTAACGCATCAAATTTACTCAGGACGAGGCGGGTCTTTCGCCTCAACTTCTCCTCCCCACCCGTCCAAACGCGTCCCTCCCTTCGCGGACAGTGTGGCGCGCAATCTTTTCCGAAAATCCCGCGACTGCCTGTTGAACGCCATCATGCTGACTTCAAATAGGTCCCCGGCGAGGAAATTAATTTGTTCCGTAACCGTTTCAATGAATACATTAAATCCCCGTCTCCTTTCAACCGTTTCGCATTTCGGTTGCGCCGGTGTTCGGTTACGGTCCTCGGGTGACGATGGTGAGAAAATGTGCGAGCCGAGTGGAAAAGGTGCGTCGATGAGGCGAGTATGCTGACGTCCCACCGGAAGTTCAAACAGTGAAATTAATAAAAATTAATCACATTAATAAACATTTACCTGCGAAAGCCCAACCTTGCCAAGTCGTTCATCCTTTTATAATTCTCTGCAGAGCATTTTTAACCGAACGCAAGTTCCAACGATGAGCTTTAGTTGGTTGACACTTTAATTTTCTCATAAACAGCGTGCCATAATACCGTTTGCTGTTGGATAAAGAATAGGTTTCAATCGGAATTCTTGTTACATTTTATACTGAATATAGAAGTCAAATCATTTTAATGAATTATTCACGTACAAATTGTACGGAAAGGTATCGAACAATCGTTAATCTGAATAAGTATGCTTATAATATCCTTTCAAAATTAGATTTCATTAAATTCACTACATCTTTTAAATTAAATTTTACAATACAACTGCAGCGCTGCTCTGGAGGATATTCACACCTGAACATGTAGTACTTTACCATTTTAGTCATTAGGATTCTATGTTTTTTATCACACTTGTACGAAACATTGATACTCATTTGAAAGGGAACAACGAAAACTTTACTTCGCAATTTATTATTTCAGCCAGCGAACAAGGACACTTAATCCATCGTTCTAACCTTCTAACGTACACAATATAACTTTATTAGTCCTTTTGTATGAACGGAACGAGGTTCTTTTTGATATTTCCCAAAACTGGACACGGTAAATTTAATCTTACATTCTTTTTGGCTAGTGATAACGTTAAAATTATACTATGTCCATCTTCACAGTTGCACAGTTTTCTATGTATTGTACATTTTAAATATCTCGTCTCTTTTCACATTTTAAAATATTGTTCTCGCACCAGTAAAATGTTTGTTTCATAACAAAGCACCCTTGTTCGCACAGTTTCTTTATTACTGTTCGATTGTTTTAAAATCACACAAACATGAATAGCTATGTTTTGTCCTTCAAATTAAAATTGTTCTCTCGATTGTACGCTAGCTAGTTGTGACACTTTCGCACCGTAAACCGCGTCAAGAGCACCCGTTTTTGTTAATCTTATTGTTTCCAAAAACCGTGTCCATCGCAGCTTAGCGCAAACGGCGACATTAGTGTGTATTGTTACGTATATTGTTCCAAAACTCCAAATATTTGCCGCCAGCGTACAAACTGCAAGCAGTGTCGTTTCGTGGAACGCGCATCCGCCAGCAAATCAAATCAACAATTTTGTCCAATTCATCCAACCCGACAGCCAATATCCAACTGCTAGCATTTCCCTGCCCTAAACCCCCACCCCAATTGCATGCCACGTTTTTTTGACGGATATGTTTTGGGCTGCGTTTTGCACCGTTTTTTTCCCTTTGGTTATTTGTTTTTTTTTTTTTGTTTCATGCACCAGACCCTTTGCGTTAAAGTTAAAACCGATTGATTTTTGTCGTGCAATGTGAAGCAAGTTTTGTTGTATTTTTATTCCACGTTTCAACACATTCCGTTGACCTTTCCGTTATGATCAAACAAGCAAAAATCAAGCGAAATGCAACATGCACCGGCATACATGTGTGTTACTATTTTGAATTTTGCTCGATGTCGACAGTTTTCCGTACGTATCCGTATGCCGCTATTACCTTCACTATTACCGATTACTAATAATTGCACCACCAAATGCACTCGAAGCAAACTCGTGTTCTCTCTGCACCTGTGAAAGCGCACTGATTTTTGTAAAAACGCACTTTTCACCAAATTTTTGTCGTTGTATTTTTCTGCACCATTCTACTGTTTTTTCGTCACGCTAAGTAATCACATAAAAAGTACACCCTTGCACAAACCGCTCACTTACTCATACATGCACACTTATTGTTATGTTTTTAAACCAGTTTCTGTTGGGATTTCGATTCTTAGTTCTGGCCCAGGATGGCTAGGGAAGATTTCTTTCGTTTCGTTAACAACTATCTCCACTATGTCGTATTCGTTTCATATATTTCTGAACAATTATTCCATTTGTATAAACTCGTTGGGGTTTTTTTCCTGGGGTTTAGGTATACCACGTAATAAAAGATGTTTGAAAACCCAAACCAAACATGGGGAAGCGGGCTTACATCGATGAAATCGAAAATTGTGAAACAAATTGATTATTTATGAATTCTAAATGTACAAGAGATTGATGGCAACGATGATTTTGGGGCTACGTTTGGGGTTATTAGTTAGTATAACCGTGATAAAATGTTCACACCACGTGCGCGGAGTACAGCAAAATTTCACCAAAGAATCGGGATAGAACACAGTTCGTTATGGTTGTCTGTTTGATTCACTTTGACATTCTTGTGTGCTATGCATTTAATCTTTTTCACATTTATTTCAACTATCTTTTTGTCGAAATGTCAAAAAATATGTGCTGTCTATTTGAATGTGCACTTGTTTCGATTTTGTTAGTATCTCATCCCCAATAGCCTTTTACACAATAGTCATTTGAATTTTGAGTGTACAGAAAATCGTAACCATTTTCTTCTTCACGATTCTCCGAGCTACACCCATTTTATTTTAAAGTCTTAAATTCATCCATTAAGGGTTTTCATATACATTTTGTTGGTAACTTTTTGCGCATTTTTTTCGTTTTTATTGCCGCACATAGTTGGGGTTTGAGTTTTAGCTCTTTTTTATAGTCGTTGATCCAATCGATTGAAGTGGATACGGTTTCATTATTCTATAAGAACTATTGCAATAACCGAAATGGGCTTTTCAAGTTTCATTCCAATTTATTTCAGCCTTTATGACAATGCTTTCCGTCATATGGAATCAACATATGACCACTATTACATCACAACAGCTCGTGGGAAACATTTACCGTCAGTTAGGCCACTTTGTCGCTTTCCAAGAAAAGGAAGATTACCACCACTACACCACTCTGATCCGCTTCAGTATTGTGTGCAGCTTGACTCGAACCCAGAAAACAGCAATCCCGCAAGCCATAAAACGCAATTAATCAAATGTGATTAATACACACTCAACGCACTCACGTCGTCCATCTTGCCGTCGATCTCGGTTGAGCTCTTCGGCGAAAGATATTATCTTCTACGACCGTGTATATCTCTATATCGGTCACGGTGTCGGTGTTCACCTTGCACCTTATTCTCGCATCGTTGCGTTGGGCGGCAGTTTATTGTCCTCCTGCCACCCTCCCCGGTTTTCCCAACCGGAAGCAACCGACGTGCGTGTGGGTGTGTGTGTTGCGTAGGTCGAGGGCGGAGATATTTATCGTCCCATACACCTGGCTGTAACCGTTTATTCTAAAATCCCCCAAAATCTACAACCGCACAGTCCGACGAGAGCTCTGCGTTCATCCTCGGTTGGCTATTGGAGTGCAATCTTGTACAGCGTCGGCGTTGTGTCCGCTTCGAAACACTACACCCGGCTGGACGGCCCGAAAGCCGGAAGACGGCTGACTGTGAAGTGTCGGTAGACCTGATCCTGGGCTCGCTGTCCATATAAATTAAGTGGATTACGGAAGATGGAATCATTCCCATTTAGTTAATGAAGTTGAGAGTTTGTGACCCTTTCCCCCAGCGAAAGGTGCTACGGGTAACCGAATGGGTGCCGGTCCCGAGAGGCAGGAGGATAATAAATCGGACAGTGAGGGCAGTTGAGTACTTCGTACACTTGAAACCTATTGACCACGATCCGGTGATCCCGGATCCCGGATACTATCTTCCTCGTGGTACGCGGTGTGGAAGGTGCGTGTATTGCCACTTTAGCTGGCAGCTTCAAATTGGTTTTCTGCCTTCGAACCCGCAAACCGTATGCCGACCATCATAAAAAACTAATAAAATAGGATTTCTCCTGAGGTTGAAACTCTCTTTACGAATTGAATTAGAGAGATTAATAAGGGTGTTTAATGTGACCATCTTCGATCTGCTAGAAAAGTTCAGGATAAGAGGACAAATACAAGCATTTACTAACATTTGAAATCTGATACTCATGATAGTACATATAGTAAATCTTACAAATAAGTTTGTTGTAAACCTTATTCGGAAATTGCTTCTTGATTATCGTAATTTTACTATTTTTGTCAATCAAGAAAAGTATTGGAATTTTATGTCGGAAAGCTTCCGACCAAAGATCGTAAAAACTAGCTATCCGTCAATCGAGACGTAAATACAAGCAAAACCGAGAATCGATAGCACACAAAACTGTAATTAAAATCTAATGTAAACTTCGTAACCTCCTTTGTGATTTTCGTTCGATAGGAAAATTAAAATACTACCCTTCATCCGCTGGCGATGTTATTTCCGTCATTCGGGGAATGTTAAGCAAGAAAGTTCTTTTCCCCTATCCCGACCGGAAGTTGTACGCTCAAAGCAAAAAGCTTTACTCTGTGCCGTTGTTCCTCCTACGGTTGGAACAAACATTTCTGAGTTTTTTGTCCCACTTCTCGCCTTGAAGTTACACAAAAAAAACCCGAGTTAATGTGAAACCCTTTCGCGCGACATTGCCAGTACGATGAGGTAGTCATTTCTGCCTCGCAGGGTTCGTATTTCCGGACACAGATGACAGTAATCTAAATCCGGAAGTCAAGGACACTTCAATATCACTCCGCCGGCTACCAAGCAACACTAAACGCCCCGTCTCTGGAAACTTTTACGCCACGTTTGAAGCTTCGAGCAAGTTACCGGTCCGGAAAAGGTGTACACACGGCTGGTAATTAGATATTTTTACATTAATTAAACTTTGCGTGCCTTTTTCCTACTCCCTGGATCGATAGTAATGTGGTGGAATTTATTGTTGTCATTGTTGTGTCTTTCGATCAGGGAAACTTCTCTGAATCTCACATTTTTATTTCAATACAAATATAAACACACACAGACTCACACAAATCAATACAAACTACATTTGCAAGTCAGTTAATAACTGATAGCATTTTATGGTTTTGAATACTCCACAGTCTCAGACTCGTTTCTCGAGACAGAATGGAGTTTTTCAAGTGCGCTCTTGTTTCGTTGGGTTGGAATCTCTTTGAACACCAAATGGATGGCAAATGGAGTTACTCCATTTTTGTTCGTTGGAAACTGTTGATAAGCAAATTTGGCTTTATCAACGCGTGCACAGTAGAATGTTTCGCTTCAACTACCTTTTTTTATATTCCATTTATTCTTTCACTTCTTTTGACTCACTCCCGTTGCAAACACCTCGTTCCCAAAAATTCTGCTATCGGAGGTTGTGAAACCCGAATGCCCGTGAGTGGGTAAGCGGGACTGTTTTTTGTAAGGTTAAACCACAATTTACCAAGTGGTGAGTCATTAAATAAATTAATAAATACCAACAGCATAATTTGTTAGTGCAGCCGGTAATCTATTGCATCTTGAGCTTAATATGCGCACATCGAACGCACGAGAATGACGCACACCACCACCTGGCCACTCGCGGCCATTCCGTCGGTTTGACAGCCTCCAAGGCGTCCGGCATAAATTATAGTTGTTTGCAGAAAATTATTATCATCCCGATAGCGCTCACATAAACCAAACGGATCGCTGTTGGTTGTTCCTGGATTGGAACCTTCCCGAAATGGGCACAATTTATCGGGTCGGGAGTGGAAATGGAAAATGTCCATTCCCAACCAAAAACATACACACACATCCACCAACAAACACAATTGCTACGTACTCACTCCTGGACACGGAAATATGTTTTGCCAATTTTTCCTACAGTCATGTTTTTCGCAAACCATACACACACACACACACACACACACGTACCGTTTCCCGATGACCTTAATAGTAGCCATTTACCGGGCAGGTTTTACGGTGTCTGTGTTTTCTTTCTCTCCCCTTCTCTTCGCTCCACTCGAACTCAACGTTCGACGGGACCTCGACGGGTTTTTCCCAAAATGCACGGAACCGACGTGAACGTGTAACCAACGAACGAACGAATGAACGAACCGAATGCTACACGTGATTGAAAACTAACAAAAACCCGCCGCCCATCGAAAACCGGGGAATCTTCGCCCTATTATGAAAACAAATACTCGACCGATAATTACATTTTTCGTCCTTCCTTCGGCCCATTGCCACGACACGAATAAAAATAAAAATACACCACCACCACCACCACCACCAACACCAAAACCATCACGGGAAAACCACCGATCCGTCACGCTAACCCACTCGACATGCACTGCAAATAACATTCTTCAATGTTTATCGCGAACCCCGACCTATCGTGGGCTCGGGCATCCATTACATCCGTCCGATATCGGCACGGTTACATCGACGACGTGTTTGGGGTTGGGATTTAAAAAATTTCGCAATCGATAAATCGAATCGCCCGGTACATCTTCCCGGGGCATTCGGTTCCCGATGCCGTGCTGTTCACGCACTTATTCCGGATGTTCCGGCGTTTATTCGGTTGTGCTTTGCTTACTTTGCCCATCATGTAAACTGGATTCACGCTCTTTGGCCCGATCATCGGCTCGATTATGCAAAATTGTGCCAATCTACTCGCGGCGACATACACCCCGACCGCTCGTGGCCACCTTTGGCCTTCCGCCTTTGGTTCCTGGACCCTCGGCAACCCGGCGACGGGGGCGTGGGGGGACATTTAAATAAAAATCACGTAACTCATTTTAAACCTGCTCCAACGGTACCGGTTGCTTCTGCTGCATCCTGTCGCCTCCGCTGGTTGCTCTTGCGGTCGGTTGTTGTCATCGATTAAATTACGATCGCTTCCTGTTTGCCTGTGTCTGTGTGTGTATGTGCGTCGGTGCATTTTGTTTGTTCGCCCTGTGACGAAACAAAAAAAACAACCAACCCGCGACGACATGGCACGGCACGTAAAATAATGGAAATGGAATAAATAAAAAATGCATCTTAAAATGAAAACAAAATTATGCTCCTCGGACTGGTGCGTAAATGCATCGATGCACTCCCAATGGGATCGGTGGGTGTGGGTTCCGGGACCGGTGATGGTGAACCGTGGTGCAATGGCAAAAACATACACACACACACAAACAAACTTTAAAAAATGAAAACTGCATCGTCCCCTGCTGCAACGACTGCGCGCGATGGCGTTCGGCCATAAATCACGATATCAATTTGAACGCGCGCCGCTTCGGTCCCAAATCGTATCAAAAGCAGTCGTTAAGAGTGAGTACCATCTGGCCGGTGACGCCCTAAATTTATGTGATTTCACTTTTGGCCTTTCCCTCGTTGGTGCTCCCGCCCGTCCAGGGCGCTGCCTATCGGTTGTTCGCCGAGAAAAAAAAACGCTGGGAAAATGAGTCTATTGAATCGGACGGAGGAAGGAAAACAAAGTAAAAATGAAATCATCATATTTTCGATCACGGTTTAACATTTTTACACCGCCCACACGATGGTTGCACACACTTTTCGTTGGTCCGGCGAAAGGGGTTTGTTTTTTGTCCTTGGTTTTCATCAAACCGGATATTTGCATACGCTTTTGTTTGAGAATTGTTGGTACCATGTTTTAAAAACACAGCACAATCTGGTGCTTACGGTGTCTGGCATTTAACATCGGACAGTTTTCTAGTTTTATTTGTTCGAAACGGTAACTCAACAAAAAATAATATTATGAAGGGTTTATCTTTAATAGCATTTATTTTAATATTAATGAGATAACTCACTTCTGCAAATCAACAACCCACTTGAAGTTTAAAACAAGCAAGATTGCCAATGGCATCAATTACAATTTTCTCTCCATATTCGATCCAACAATTTAACGACTGCTTTAGAACTTCCAGAGCAAAATCTGTAATTTTTGAACAGGATAGATAACAGCAATCATTTTTAGACTTTAAACAGCAATTTGTTAAATATTATTATATTTGAGAGAATTTATTCATAGTTGAAATGTACTTTAAGACAACATTTTTCGATAAGATGGCCTACATTACAGTCAGTAAAAATGTTAAGATTGGAATTGAACTTCTACCATCAAGAGAGAAAAGCTTTATCCATTGATCAGGATAATGATTATGGAGCTTAAATAGGGATATTCATAGTTAATAGTTTTCAGATTCAAACGTGCGTGAGTATGAGATGGAAAACCAAACACGAAAAAGTGTAAAAGGAATGGTAACATATAATACAGGTTCAGTTTGAAATTACTTTAAATTAAATTTATT
>KE525185.1:30520-51113 GCA_000441895.2 Anopheles sinensis | reverse complement strand
AAATGATTTACTGATCCAAGACAGGGGGTGCCCATGGCGCAGCGGTAGCGCAAGAAAACACCACGCCATAGGTGTGGGATCGAATCCCGAGTCTGGCACCCCCCGGTATTACGAACGGCTGACCACCGATCTATAATTTACCGTCCTTCGATCACAGTAACTCTCTACGGAGAGAGGCCTAGTCCCACTTGGGGATGTTGAGCCACATAAGAAGAAGAAGATGCAAGACAGGACTTTTATTACTTGTTTTCTCATAATTGGGAATATGAATCATCTCCGTTGATCTCATTTGAGTGTACTGGATATGTTCTGTCGTTAAAAAAATATAATTGAACCGAACTGTTGTTAGATGAACGTTCGATGCGTCTCAATCTAAATGGCAACCGCTGTAAGTTTCATGCTTAACTAAAACATTGCACATACATCATCTAATGGCACAAAAAGTCTAGAGATCGTGCCCACCATCATATGGACTATCGTTAATGAAACACGCTTCCGAAGGCCGCGCTCGTCATGATTCAACAAACGAGCACAAACAAGCGGATCCGGCAACATTATTGCACACCCCTGGCAATTGAAGGCTGGTCAACAAATCGCTGGCGCATCCTCGTAGCCGTTAGAATGTGGAAATAGATTTACTGAAACTTTCACGATTTCCATGACTTCGCCCCGCAAGGAACAATGCCCTCAAGGGGCAGGGAATGAATTCTTCGAGAATAGTTGCAGAACAGCCGGCTCTCGTCATTACACACACACACACAATTTCCGCATCAGCCGGCTTACGGAGGGCCACTCTTTTGCGCATTCGTGAAGCTCGCATCGAAGCGATAGAAAAGTGGAACACAAAGAATAAACTTTCGCGCCAACCCACACTCACGGAAACATTCTAACACCGGCCGAAGCTCACGGAAGTCACACTGGTGGCGCCGGTGGAAACTCCGGTGGAGCGCTTTCCACGCAGTCAAACATTCTGCACGAAAAACAATCGGCAGCGGAACCGGTTCCCGTGTACGCACACAAGCCAACGGGTGGAAAATCTAACTACCTCCCACCAGAGCAGATGAAGCCCGACGGTTGTGAGCTGCAGCAGCGATGATGCGGTGCGGCCTCAAGAAGTATGTTTGCTAGCGAGGCAACTTGAATCCATCGCTCCTCGTCGTTTGCATTCCTTGCAAGAGTCAGTCGAGAGCGTCCGGGTTTCGATGGAGATATCGTGAAAGGGGAGCGTTCGATGTGTGTGTGTGTGGGAAAGGAGGGTGCTGGTTGGTTTTGGACCGGCAAAGATTATCCGCAATGGAGCGCGATTGCAGTGGAAAGCGTTAAACTTAATCCAGGCTCTCCCTGCTCCGCATAATCAACCTCCAACTCGGTCCGGGTTTGGAGACGCCCCCTCGCGCGCGCTCCGGATTTGGTGCAATTTTCCCGAACGGCAGTGCGGGAGACGCTCCGACCTCCACCTGTTTGCCATCTGCCCGTAGGACATTTGTTTTCCTCGAGAAATCAGGTCATGGCACGTACACGGCCGCTTCGCTTCATCTTGCAAGTTTGTATTTTGTCAAAGTCGTCCTGAATCACGACCGAAGAATGGAGACCCATTTTCACCGATGGATATCTTGCCGTTCGGTGCGCAAACTTGCTACACGGTAACGGCTTTTGTTACAGGAGTTATGTCTCAACTATTTTCGAGCATTTTTTTCCTTCCAACGAACACACATGGAATGGAAGTTGTAAAACTATATGGAATACTTCTTGCTGTAAAAGGTAGCAATTTTCCGTCAATTCCATGCACCGTACGTATGTATGCAATGTATTGGTCAATGCTGTGTCAATAGTACTGCAAGGCAAGTTTTTGTATTATAACTTCTTCTGTACAGAATTCTTTGAATTTGTTATTGCACTTAACTGTCTGTGGTATTCTTTTTGGCCAAATATTGCTTCACATGACAACGGTTTAAAAATTTTACTGCACCTCATTATGATTGGACAAGGTATTGACTAAAGGTGGATAAACCCGATTCAGTCCATAAAGTTAAATGACTCTTTGCTCCGAGTTTGAGATTCATAAATTCCAAAGATTCGTTTTTGGGGCATTTGTTTTTGGGTTTCGTTATTGGGATAATATATATCAATTGTTAAAGAACAGATAAATGAAATCCAAAAACTTGAAAAAAGCCCTTTATTTTTCACGCCAGTCAAATTTTGAAGCGTCGTTAAAGATTCATGAAAGTTTCATGAGGGTTCATCAATGTTTTGAGATTCGAACCCCAATAGGCACAACTCTATAGTGAATCCGTTTCACCCAAGTGTAGAGCCACCGAACTAAAATAATAAACAAAGCTTTAGTGTATGGTGGATGAATTTTGGGATAAGCTGGTAATAAGACAGCTATTAGAAAATTGTTGTAAACCTGCTGCCAACTAAATTTTATGTTTGAAATATTGCGCGCTATACACAAGCGAGGATGTATAAATCCTCTGTAATTGGACTTGTTTCGCTTAGTATCGTTTTAAGTAGGATATTATTTTAGTTTTGAAGTTTTGAACCGATCATCCAACAGAATCATACACACGAGGACCGAAAGCCGAAATATTAAAGAGATGGGTTTGGAACACATACAATCTTCGAATTACGTATCTTTTTTAAAGATTGTTTTAAGCCAAATGTATAATTAATTGCAGTTGGAATCTGTGTAACATCCACAAACGATATGTTTTAAATTCATGCTCATGGTTGGCAGGTTCAACTCTTTCTTCACTCCACATTCTACTGCTCTTCACTTTTAAAGTGCACATGGAGTATGATTCAAAGGATTCTCCAGGTACCAGAAGCCGTCACCTCGTACATTCCTCGTAGCAGTCACGTAACAGAACCGATTCGATGAAAAACTACGTATTGTAAACGCATTAAAGTCCCACCACTTCGGCTGTTATTAATAGCCATTCAATTTGCTAATTAAATTATCCACACTCGTGCATAATCGAACGGATCGCACTTTCGTCCCGTCGATGGCATTTGCATCCCTAATCAATTGCTTAAACACACACTTGGAATATGCAAAACGGTTGCCGACGCCGCAATAAATCAAACACAATTTTGCACTTTTTTGTCTAAATTATTCCTCCACCCCAGCGGGAGGGAGAGATATGCAACCATCAGTGTTCCACTTCGCTATACGGCATCTTGCATCCACATCGGGATTCCCAGAAGGCAAACTCTCAATACATACACCATCCGGGCACGTTCCGGTGCAGCAGGACTTCACGTAGGGTTTGCCGAAAACGACACGTAACGCCGGGGAGGTTCACCGCGGGGGGAAGAACTCCTTGAAAGTGTGCGGCCGGGAAAAACCGTGCGGCATTTAAATGGCTTCATTAGCTCGCCGTTGCACTAAAATGCCGCATCCCTTCGGTTGGGTTGGTTTGGTTCGGTGTGTGATTTTGTTGGTTTCATCTTGAAGCTAACGAGCAAGCAATAGATCGAACCGAGGGTAGGGTTTCCTTTCAAACATTTAGATTCCAACACGTGTGTGAGTGTGAGCGAGTGTGGCAACATGCAAATGTGATAAACTGATAATAAAATGATATAATTACTTACAAGCACGAACGGCATTTACATTCCCGTATTCATCGATTGTCGGCTAGTTCGGCACATTCCTTGTGAGACGCCATCGAGAATCGGCTAGCAAGTGTGGAATCGAACTATGGCGGAAGGCAAGTCTCGCCCAGCACACATCCGGAAATCCCGCCGGAAAACCCAAACCGGAACGTGATCTGGTGCCGGATTTTATTGCGGTGACATAATAATGGTGTCCGTGCCTGTTCGATGGCACGATGTGAGCAACCGATTGGAGGACCCGAACCCGCCATTCGAAGGCATCGACCGAAGGTTAGGGCTTCCGAATGGGGATTGGAAACACACCGGATGGCCCGATATTCGTGCGGCACGAAGAAGTACATAATTTCCGAACGGCAATCCAACTACTACGGCTCCCGGGTGCACTATCAGTTACTGGGGCGAATCGATTCAACTCCTAAACTCCAAACTCCCGGCCACTGGCAGCCGGCTTGTCCAGCATCAGCTTGCCCATCAGCGTCATATGAAATTCTGTCGGACCACTGCTCTGTTTAGATTCGAACCCAAACATACGACCGGAGGCCGGTCGATAGCAGCGATGTGTAGCAGATCCGGCCTCCTTGGGGAGCCAGTCGCCAGGCTTCATTTAATTTGGAATGTTCACATTCGAGCTATTTTAATCTTTTAACACAAGCCCTGGGACTTGCAAGGGACGTGTCCGGCGCTGAACATCGAGTCTCCGCAAAGCCAACCATGGGCAGAACTCGCCAGCATCGAACCGACAAGAAGCTGGCAAGTGTTGATTATTCCGTTACACTTGGCAGCAAAGCCCTCGTGCGCTCCCTGGATGAGTTTCTTCATTAGCCACTCCTTCCCCGAGAATGTGCGTATTTGTGTTCGATCGCTCGTTCGCCTGATACTGCGCCGGAAATAGTGTCTGGAAGTTGATGTTGCTGTTGTCCGGACGAAAGGATAACGAATTGCAAAGAATGTACCGATACTTGTGAGTCGCCTCCTTCCCCAGTGTTATCCTTTCAATGCATTCTTATCGACGAGGTCCGGGATAATCCTCTGCCGGTGAAGTGTTCTTGTTAGTTTGGTACATTGTTCTTGGCATGCACATTGCAGCTCGAGCTCCCTCAATGTAACTGACTCTCGAGAGCCATTCGGAAAGTCCTTTCTGTTCATCGATAAACCCACCACAAACCCAGGAGCAATTATTTGCGCCAGTGAAACGTAAGAAATCTGTTTGCTATCATAAATGGAAAATGGAAAATCAAATTTAAGAATGGGCTAAATTAATATCCGTTTCATCATGCGAACAGTGTTCATTACACAATATGTTTTTAATGAGAACCACCAGTGTTCGCCTGTTGCTATTAAACCCGTTTCTAGACAATCATTCCTTCTGGCGCAAGACTTCAAGCCGTGTTTCATTGACGATGGGAAATATGATAGGGTGTCGTTTTCTTCCTACAAAATCTCGCAAGGTTTCAGAAGGGCAGTGATGGAGATAAAAATTCACCGTATTTCGGTATCAAACTCTCAATGGACATTGCTTTTCATTGGCTTTCTACTTTTGTTCAAAACAAATCGTCAAGTGCTTCCCAACGTGGTAAAATCTCGTGAAAAACAAGATAACAATGTTCCCGTTGACGCGAGACACCGATAGGTAGCGCCCAACATCAACGGAAAAACCCAAACAAACCCAAAGACAATCCCGCACACCAATGGCCAAGTGATATCAATATAAGAACCTGTTTTTTGCTTTGAATTTTGGTTGTACCGGAAATGCGAGTTTTTGATTTTTGGCTGTAGGTAGGTGTTTGCCTTCCCCCCCATCCAATCCTCCCTCCCCGGAGGGAGAACTTCTGCTCAAGTCCTCGTGGACAACAGTATCCCGTTACGATTTTCGGATAGTACAATTTTCCCCCCACCTGGGTATTACCTTTCCCAAAAACCTCTTTTATTCCTTTTGATGTGAAAGATCCCCTTTTTGGCTTCGATTTTCTGCTTTGTTTTGTTCCTTATCGGATCGCGATCGGTCCCTTTCTTTTTGTTTTTCGGATTCTGGGGTTTTTTTCTTTTTTGCAATGCAGGGTTATGTAATTGTAATTTTCCGGGAAACAGAAGGCGAAGGGACACCAATTATTTACACTTTTCAAACACCTCGCAGCTGTAATCGATATTTTTCGGTAGCTAATTTGTGCCCTTTTTTGCATTTTGTAGTTTTGTTTCGTAGCGTAGAAATCAAAATATTGATAACCACAAATAATAGCAATTTTTTGACATTTTTTAACTAACCCTTTTTTTGCAAACAAATAACATTTTGATAGAAGAGTTGATGCTCGTTTGTTTTTTGATGATATAAATTTCTTCCACAATTTCCCCAAATCAACTGCGTACCGAAGGATGTTAATTCTTTTCCAGACAATCAGTTTTTTTTTCTCTCTCTCTCTCTTGTTAACATCCATTCCCCCAACACGCTGCAGTGGAACTTTTCTTCCTCTCGTTTTTTGACAGTTTTTGATTTCTTTCCAGGCAAATTTTGTCCGATTTCTCAAGGATTATGGGGGGAATTAAAGAAGAATAAATTAAATAAAGAAATGTCGTATTCCACTTAGGGGAAATATACAAACCACAATTAAATGCTTCTGCAACATTCGTTGTTACTATTCTTTAAAGAGTGTAACGCTACCTCAATTCTACAAAAACGTTTAAGTGAAACCTGAGGGGATTGGGGTCAAATCGTTTTTAAAGTATGTACCAGCAACGGTAAACCTTAATCGATAACGATAGAGCATCGGGTGGGGAAAAGATGAGGCGAAAAAGTTGCCTGTTCATGAAACCCATATTGATCATGGCCGCGTTTCGCCCGACCATAGATACACATTTTACATTAAAAGTGAACCTTCACAACTACGCGTCAAAAAAGTTGCTACGGTACGGTGTAAAGCTGGCGAAGGTTTAAAAATATATAGCGCCGCACAAGAACACGGATCCCGAATGTCCCCGCCGGGAACCGCTGGGAAAATTGTCGACGTAAGTTCGTTGGAGAAAAAAATCAAAAATCTGTCCAAAAAAATCCCCCACACAAACCTTGTCGAGCGAACAACGAGCGCCACAAAACACCGGTGGGAATGCGAGACAGAAGTTTAAATTCTGCCCGGGGGACAAAAATCATCTAAAAATGTGCCACGACAGCGCAAACTTTACTTTAGAAAATCGCCCTCCCGTCGTCCCGGTTTTCTTAGCCGCAGGAAAAATCTTTTCCCTCCCTGTGGGTGGGAGGGGGTGGTCCGTTTTTCTCCAGCGCCCGCCTGGTGGATGCACTTGCCCCTCTTATAGCCCTCTTCGGGCTGTATCCGATCCGATTCACATATTATCGTACACGTTAACAACACCGTTCCGTGCGCCAAACGACGGGCCAAGAAGATGCCCTGGAGGAAATCCAGGGGGGGGGGGGTGGGGTTTTTTCTTGTTTCGATCGCCATTTGCGTCGGCCATACCCGGAAGATGTTGCAACATGGAGGACCGTCCCGGTCTTTGCCAGTCGATTGCTATCTATACATGTATTCCTTCCAAAAATGGAAGCAGCAAAATTCTCACCGACCGGAACGTTGCATCTACGACTTAGAGCAGGAAGAAGGGACAATTTCTCCACGTTTGCAACCCGCGTTGGTTCTTTCTACTTCCGGTGGCCTGCTAAACGTTGCTTCTGCCGCACTACGGACAAACCCGGAAACATGTGTTTTTAAATTCACAATGAGGTGTTAAATTTGGTTGAAAAATAACAATACGTGTTCCAGGCGGAGGTTATGTCTTTGCTAGAAACTACCCTTTGCCTACCTCATGCGCCCTTTCCATCCTGGTTTACTACAACATTTTATTATTTTTACAGGGAAACTGTGTAAAAATTGTGCAATTCCCTTATCGCTTGTGTCACACGGAGTACATGTTTATGATAAATGGACACATTTCAACGAATCCTTATGATCGGAGTTTGCAAACGTTGCGAAACCCGTTTCGTCTTTTCATCTACTTTTTTAAGTAGATCAGATTATCCAAGTTCTGGCAAAAGTATCCCGCTGTGACCTGGTTTCCTACACATTCCCTTTTTCTGTTTTACAACTTGCGAGTTTTCCGCTTGCAGCAAAATTCGATGCAACAGACCGTATTTTGGTAAGCTGCTGGGAAATGGATCCACTCAGCAGCGCGCCATGGCAAGTGTGCATGGCGACCCCCGCGAATCAACGGAAAGGTTCCCACATACAAACATACGAACGACGGCTGCTAAGCCGGTGTGAGAAACGTAGCGCATTAAATACAATGCTGCTCGCTTGTCTCACGGAGAGTTTCTATGATACTGTTGTTCTACGGTTTTGTTTCATATGCCTCCCGGGTTATGACCTTCCCCAGCATACCCTGCACACTTTTCCCATGCTGCCCACGATGCTGCGAAAAGCCCGCTTACCACCCCCAACCACCCCGCAGCACGGAGAATAGTAACCGAAACCGCAGTAATACCATATTTGCCATGGAAAACGGTACGAGAACTATTTTCTTAATGGGTTTTGCGCCGGAGCCGAAGAAGAAAGAAATCCTGCACCGTCAACGGCAGGATTTGCTCCGCGAGCTGGAACCCCTCCACCTCCAGCGCTGGCATGGCGCCCTCGCTTTTCGCTGCAGCGCGTGGTAAATGTGGCGTTCGATCGACGTTTGCTTGGGCGAGCAGAAAGAAAAGCCATTCTCGTAACGCGGTTGTGCACCGCGGCTCGGATAAAACCTTATCGAAGCCATTCTTTCTGGGAGATTTTTCTCTCCCCCCCCCCCTCCCTCGCCTTCAAGTCGTTTCCCTCTCCGATCGAACCTGCGAACATGGCGGACAATTGTCGGTTCCTCACATCCCAACTGCTAATGCTGCTGCATTGCCCTCCGCGGGGCCAGCATTATCGTCTTATCGTGCAAAGGACAGTCCTTCTCGGTAAAAGCGATCTCCTCCCCGCACTTCTCCCCTTTTGGTGAGCGCAAGATTCGCAAAGCACGGCGTAGATTTTAATGGCCACCGGTTTTCTTTCCTACAAGAGAGGTTTAAGGTCGTGCTCGGTCGCTCGAGATAGCTCAATAATGCCTAATTTGTATCCGACGAGCGAACGATAAAGGTGACTATTTATATTCCGCCGAGGTAACGCTTTTGGTGAAAGCTCCTGTCCTTTATGTCCAGATATCGTTCGGGTTAGGTTTAGTCCAGCAATGGCGTTCGGTTTTTTGTTTCCCCCAAATGAAATGATCGAGATGGTCTGATGGGAAGAAAATATCCAGAAGGTAATCGTACTGGAATTTGAAGCTGAACATAAATTTAACTGCACTGAATGAAGACAGAGAAGGTGAGAAAATGGGCGACTACTTCATTGATCTAATGAACTACGCTCGATCTTCTCCATTAAATCTAAGTACGTTTTATCTATTCGACTCGTTTAACATATTGAACGAACTCAAAATCCCTGCATTATTTTATAGGATTTTTGTTTGACCTCAATTTAATTGCAACTGAAACAAGATGATTTGCTTTTTTCTCAAGTGGAAAGACGCTTAATAAAAATCAGGTTGTTTTTGAAGTCACTGAAGGACCAAAAATTAAATACCATAGATTCTTTTTTAACACATCATTATGGTTTTTTGTCGAAATATCTGCTTTATTTCTTATCTCGAGGATTCTTGCTGTTAGCAATGCATTTGCTTAACACAAACAGGAATAGGTGTTCTAGAAGATTCATAGACATTGCCTAGGGGTTTGACTATTGCTGAAAATATTTTAAATATAATTGAACGATTGCTACCTATACTTTATTAATTTACTGAAAATTTCAATCTATATAGATACTTACATCCCTCCGAGTTTGTTATCACTTGGACAGTTAAAGTTTTTCTTAACTTATCAAGCATGCCAACACAAGATGGTTGGTTTAAAAAAAAATTATTTCTAAAATTATTTAAGTTAGGTCGGCATTATATTATAGCGTTCAGTAATATATAATGTATCAGCCTTTAAAAAATTAATTTGATCGTTTTTCCTCCATAGTTGGTATTAAAAACATGTAGTTCAGTTTTGTTCCGTAGCGAATGTCAATTTCAATGCCTTGACTGGTTATAAAATTTCAAATAGTATTTTTGAATTGAGAGAGTTTTGGATATAGAAAAAACTCGAATACTTTTACAAAGGAAATTATTTTATAAATATTTGGTCTCCCAGTTTTTGTATGACTTTTGATACATCAACTATCAACATGTATATAATAATGAATGGGACTTGAAATAGAAGCGTAACAATTTCCCAATCCATTCCCATTCGGCCATTTGGAGCTCCATTCCGTGAAGTTATTCAGCTTCATTATTAAGATTACTGTAATCCTCTTTCCTGCATTAGCAAACGTAATGACGAGAAATGCTCGGAAGCCAACTATCACTTGTAATTATAATCAGTGCAAGTGATTTCAATTGTGTGCCTTTTTGTGTGGCCAAGTTCCAGAACATCACGTCATGGCATTCTCCTTCGCCTCCGCTCGCGGGACAAAGCCAGGCAGTGTAAATGTGTTCAGGGAAGAAACATTAACTCCAACTTTGGACTCGCATCAAAACCCACTTTTTCAACTTCCTCTCGAAGCGCACTCCACTTGCCAGTGAATGTCCAACCAGTTGCTTCGCTGCCGGTTTTGAAGGAGTTCCTCCTTTACTTTTCTCTTCTTTGTATCCTTCAATGCGTGCGAGTTCATGCGAACCGGCGCTGCTGTGTCATCTTCCACCCACAAGCCCTTTTATCCCGGGTTTTCCCATTGTCCCGAGAAGAGCATCCTGGTGTGTCCTTTATTCCTGGGCCAACTGACGGGGATCCAGGAAAAATAAGCACTCGACCAACGGTAACGCGATGTCCCTGAGTTTCCTCGAAACAGACGGTGAACGTTCCTTGATGTTCCGGGATGGAATAAGGTTGTGGCGAACGGACAGAGGGTGGTCCCCAAAGCAACATCATTATTCAGTTCATTCTAAACTCGTTACGACGCTTCAGTCGAGTCGATTTTCCCCGCTTGTCCCCGCCGCGAATGAGGAAGAGCTGGTCAACGTTGATCGTGTGGCCACAATTTCCTGCTCGGAGTTGCTGTACCGGTTTCTCACGCACACCCACACACTTATCCAGCCCGTAGCCGCCAGCTTTACACCGTCGGAAGTAGTTGCGAAAACTAACGTACCCGTCACGCCCCGACGACAATGCTGCCGATTGCCAACTGTTTGCCGTTGCTGGTCCATTCAAACTTTCATCATTCGCTCACTTACCGAAGGTGGAAACTTCCCGCACCATCAGCTTCATCCCCATCGCTACTGCCGGTAGGGATTAAGATTTCCCCCTGTCCGTGTTGCAGCTTTGTGCCTTGTGTCACTCTGCAAAGAAAAGGAAAGAAACGATCACAACGATGAAACTTTGAAGCTTCTTCGCATCAGACGTGAACGTGTTTTCCAACGCCGGTGAAAGTTGGTTTGAAAAGAAATTGTCCCTCTAATGTCATCACCACCCAAGGGTAGGAGGGAAAAATGGGTTACAGCAAGGAAAGGAATAATTTCGATCGAGCTTGAATTTTTTATCCCGATCATGGACAGAACGATGTTGCAAGAAAATTTAACCAACCCATCACGCACCGCCGACGGGTTTTACAACCTCGTACCTTTCTTTTTTTGAGGGGTTCTCTACCACACATGAACCTGCTTAAATTGCACACACCACCGGACGGTGGACGGTAAACCGCTGATTCAGTAACCACCACGGAGCACACGGTTACTTCGGTTCATCGTTCGCACCTGCGAGGAATTCCAAATGTTTTCCCCGATCAGCAGAATGTGGAGCTACAAAATTGCGAAAGTGGCCGAAATCGAAGTCGATTTTTCCACCCGGTGTGTGTGTATTTGTGTGCCGCTTGAAATGGGTTGTCGCCGAAACACCGGAGAAGGCACGAGGGTTCCCGAAATTCCTCCTCCGAAAGGAATATTTACGCTTCAAACGAAGCGAAAAAGGGAAAATAGCCACGCACCGATGACCCTTTTCTACTTTCTATCTGACCCGGGAATCCCAGACAAGTTCGGTGGTGATTGGATGGGATGGAAGATGGGCGCGGATTCGAGCCTGAACGGGGCGCAAACCCCGGGGCTCACCTCCTTATGACATCTTTATTATTTAATCACCGAAATACCCGGTCCGTTTCGGGACCGGGTTCAATACTGCAAACATGAAAAGAGCTCCGAATTCATTTTTCCTATCATCTGTAAGGGGTAGGGACTAACCGAGGGACGCTCGCTCATATGATTATGCTTTCGGCGAAAAACAACAAGCTTCTGTGTTCTGATTATTTGGTCCAGTTTGGTTCTATCCTGAGTTCTTTGCGTTACCGCGATTGTATACCCGAGGAAACAAGAATAGCTACCTACCCTGTTTTTTGCCGATATAATTTAAATGTCCATAAAATTTGAGCTTTTTCCAGTTTGGAACGTTAGTTCAATCAGTTTTACAAGTTTTCAGTGGGTTACGATCGTATTTATTTGGTCTATTAGCATTTCAGTCAAATAATTCGTTTAAATGGCCTGGAAGTAAGAATAGCACCAGTTTGGTTTTTGTTCATTGATTGAAGATATTCTAACAAAAACTCAATTGAAATAAAATAAAATGATGTTTTTAGTAAGTGTATGAGTATTTGTAACTAATCTCTTCAATATACGGAGATTTGTAGGCAACAAATTATTTTTTCGAGGGAATTCTGCTCGTGATGCTCGCAACTTTCACAAATACGACTTGGCACGTAATTGTTGCTTAACTAATTGAAATTTGAAGGCAACCACGATGATCATGAATAGGCCAAAGCTTTTTAATGAGATTAGGACACAGAGAGTCTATTGGCCACCCTGAAATTTTCGTTCGTTGTTAGGAAACCAACCTAAAGACAGCATAAACTTGTGATTTCCGGCATTATTCTGCTGGAAAACGAAGTCTAAGCCTATAAAACACTCGTTTTATCTAATTAACTTTGTTTCTAGTATATTCGATATCGTTCTCACACAGATCCACGGCAAGGCAAGCTTTCACCGCAGTGAGGAATCTCCCCATATCAATGGTTTAAAATCATCAATGTACCGGCTCACTTTAGCACCAGGTTCTTGTTCAAAATCGTGCCAAAAGTATTGCCAAACATCTTAAAAACGAAGAATAAACTTTATTTTGTTGAAAAAGCACTTTTTATCATGCTTCGCACCAAGATATACACCTTACAGCGACTTTGAACCGATTTAGTTCATGTCGCTCTGTCGTGATGGGCTTGCGGAATCTTTCTGGCCACTTGTGGTTTCCCCGCTTAACATAATTTGCTGCACATGTCTTGGTGGCACCTTATGAAGAATTCCACATGATTTACCGATGCTGTTCTTCTCTTTTTAAATACTTTTTATACATAATTCGCCTATCTATCACTGTAACCAGGGTTTCACTCCCACATTGATGCTTGTGGCTGTCGATACCGGAATTTTTCATGAACCGTATTGCTATGATAAGTAATCAGAAGATTTTTAGACCGATTTTCATGGAACAGAGAGCTGCATCATGATCAGATTTGATGTTTAGGTCAGTTTTGACAAGACAATGTTGTTCTTGACCCATGTCTGCTAAATGACTTCAAAAACCAAATAAATCACGACAAATAAAACTTAATTACTTTAGTTTGAGTTCTATTCTAACTAGTGATATCCCTAAAATCCACTTAAAATTGTTGATTGTTGAAATTTTTGCAATTGCTGAAAAAAAAAACCAAAGTGGTGCTATTTTTACTTCCAGGCCATTTTAACGAAATATTTGGCGTAAACGTTAATAGACCAAATTAATACGATCGTAACCCGCTGAAAACTTGTAAAACTGATTGAACTAACGTTCCATACAGGAAAAAGCTCGAATTTTATGGACATTTAAATTATATCGGCAAAAACAGGGTGGTGCTATTCTTGTTTCCTCGGGTGTATACTAATATTAATGCCGCGTCTCGAGCATATAACGTAGATAGTTTTATTTGATACCTTCATTTCGTGTTTCTATCGTGCGTCGCTGCTGCTACCGCCGTTTGCTAACATTTTCCTCTTGTTCCTCGCACGCCACCACACCGTCACCGACCCGCACTCCACAGTGCCCGGCGATCCGCAGGACGTTAAGGCGAGCCCGGTCAACTCAACCACCATCTACGTCACGTGGAAACCGCCGAAGGAGAAAAACCGCAACGGCATTATCCGTGGCTATCACATACACGTGCAGGAAATGAGGGACGAGGTAAGTTTGTCTAGCTTCGGTTCATTAAACCTTACAGATGACGATGAGGTAGAATGCAGCTTTAAATGATAATTTGTTAGTTTAATGCCATTAACTTACTATTTTCGTTGATCAGCAACATTAGAAATATATTTTAATCTAAAAACCAATAGATATTGATCGTTTAAAAACATCAATTGATAACTTTTTCTCCTATAAAATACTGATTTGAATTAACTTGAACTTGAAAATATAAAGATTTTATTTCACTGTTGATGAATATTTCACACGTACTTTTTTCAAATTAAATTAATACACTCGCCCTGAATCAACGAAATTTTCTCAATGAACTTTCTAAAATATATGCGTTTGTAGTTATTTGAGTAAAATAATGGAATTTGAATAATTTTTCATTGTTAACAATATTCTTCAATCTGAAGTTAGCCATTTGGTCGTACAAATCAGATAGTATACATTCTGTCAAATAAGTACCCGGAAATTCTCATTTTAAACTTTCTCTCTGATAATATTTCAAAAAAAATCCCTGATTGGCACAACTGTCAGCTACTATTCTGTGAATTTTTATTGCTTTGTGTCATAAAAATAAAATTGTTGTGTTTTGTGCGCGTTACGATTTTTACTATGAACAAAAATATCGAACCAAGACTTTGTGTGAAGTTTTGTGTTTCATACAAAATTTCTTGTGTCAAAACGTTGGAAATGTTGAAAAAACATTTGGTGATTCAAACATGTCGATAACTCATGTTTATGATTGGTTTACATCAATTAAAGAGGAACGAGAAGAAGTGAACGATTTGCCACCTTCAGGACGGCCTTCGGCATCTTCAACTGAAGAAAATGTCAACAAAATAAAGGAAATGGTGATCGAAAATCAGCCCTGAGTGCCAAACCGTCAACAAAGGATACTATTTTGGCGTTATGAGGAGTTTGAGAGAGAATGTTTGTCGCAAAAGACCTGATTTGTAAACTTGAACCTGATCATTGTGAACAAGTTTTTGTACTAAAATTCAACAAATTGCATCGAATAACCACCGTACTATCCATGTATGGCCCCGTGTGACTTTTTCCTGTTTATAAAACTCATAACCGTTTTGAGAGCATTGAAGACATCAAAACTAATTCGCAACAAGAACTAAAGACCATCCCGGAATATTGCTTTATAAAGTGTTTCGATGAATGGATTGTTCGTTGGAAGAAGTGTATTGCCTCTAAAGGGACCTATTTTGAAGGGGATATAATACGTTTAGATGATGGATAAGTTGTTTGTGTTTTATCACAAATTTCCGGGTACTTATTTGACAGAATGTATTATCATAAAACTGTCCAAACTGTTTTGGTAAACTTCAAAAAAGCATGTGTTTTTATCCGATGAGTAACACTAATAGCAAATTTTGCTAAATGATTTAGTTACTGATATAACTCAACGAACCTGTTAAAGAAAATGAAATTATCGTTTAAAATAAAATTTTTGAAATTTAAACATGGCATTCAGTGAAATGTGACGATAGAAACAAAACATTTATCGTTTATAATATAACTCTTTGATTATAGTTCGCTTGGATTTGTTTCAATAGAGAATCATATAAATTGGCAATGAATATTACTGTTTATACATTGTGCCAACAATCTTGGTTTTCTATTCAGTAACCTAATCGTTACCGATTTTTTAAATAAAATTTATTCTGGCTAAAATTGGAATAAAACGTGAGCGATATAATGATATGCAATTTTGAAGAAATATTCACTCAACAAATCGTTTCTGATGTTTTGCAAAGCCATTAGACGAAAAACCTAGAACCGTTTGCGTTCGCCTTCCCATCCAAAATTTCACATTTCTTCTGTATCTCTCCGCGTCGCAGGGAAAAGGACTATTGAACGAACCGATGAAGTTTGACGTCGTCGACGGGCTGGAGTACAACGTGACGGGCCTGCAGCCGGATACAAAGTATTCCGTACAAGTGGCGGCCCTCACGCGCAAAGGAGACGGTGACCGCAGTGCGCCAATATCGGTAAAAACACCCGGCGGCGTCCCGATTCGCCCGACGGTGACGCTGAAGATTCTGGAGCGCGATCCGACCGTTTCGATCGAGCTGGAATGGGAACGGCCAAAGCAGACGTACGGTGAGCTGCGCGGATATCGTGTCCGTTGGGGCGTTCGCGAGCAGGCACTGCAGGAGGAGATCCTCCAGGGCACGCACCTGAACGTGAAGCGCATCAACGACCTCGAGCGGGGCGTCGAGTACGAGTTCCGGGTGGCCGGAATGAACCACATCGGCATCGGGCAGGAGGCGGTAAAGCATCTGCAAACACCCGAAGGATCCCCGACCGGTCCACCGACGAACATAGCCGTCCGCTTCCAGACGCCGGACGTGGTGTGCATCACCTGGGAACCACCGACCCGGGAACACCGGAACGGGCAGATCACGCGCTACGACATTCAGTTCCACAAGAAGATCGACCATGGGCTCGGAACGGAGCGGAACACCACCGTCCGGAAGGCTGTGTTCACGAACCTGGACGAGAGCACCGACTACATCGTGCGGGTGCGAGCCTACACCAAACAGGGTGCCGGACCGTTCAGCGAGAAGCAGGTCATCACGACGGAGCGCGACATGGGCCGGGCACCGTTCTCCGTGCAGGCCGTGGCCACCTCGGAGCAGACGGTCGAGGTTTGGTGGGAACCGGTTCCGTCACGCGGGAAGCTGGTCGGATACAAGATCTTCTACACCATGACCGCCGTCGAGGACCTGGACGAGTGGCAAACGAAGGTGGTCGGAGTGACCGAGTCGGCCGATCTGATCAACCTGGAAAAGTACGCGCAGTACGCGGTCGCCATCGCCGCCATGTACAAGACGGGCCTGGGAAAGCTTAGCGAGAAGGCCACGGTGAAAGTGAAACCAGAAGATGTGCCTCTGAAACTGCGCGCCCAAGACGTCAGTACGCACTCGATGACCCTTAACTGGAGCCCTCCGATCCGGTTGAATCCGATCAACTACAAGATCTCATTCGACGCTGTTAAGGAGTTTGTCGACTCGCAGGGCATCTCACAGAAGCAGTTCCTGCCGCGCAAGGAAATCGTCCTCAAGAGTCACTCGAAGTCGCACACCATCAACGAGCTGTCGCCGTTCACGACATACTTCGTCAACGTGAGTGCCATCCCACCGGACTACACGTACAAACCGCCGGCCAAGATCACCGTCACCACGCAGATGGCCGCCCCGCAGCCGATGGTGCAGCCGGACTTCTACGGCGTGGTGAACGGTGAGGAGATCCAGGTCATTCTGCCGCAGGCCTCGGAAGAGTATGGTCCCATCTCGCACTACTACCTCATCGTGGTGCCGGAGGACAAGGCGAACCTGCACAAGATACCGGACCAGTTCCTCACCGAGGAGCTGCTGACCGCGCGCCCGAAACTGGACCGCCCGAACGCGCCCTATATCGCCGCCATGTTCCTGCAGCGCAACATCCCGTACACGTTTCATCTCGGCTCGGGCGAGACGAACCACAACTTTACGAACAAGAAGCTGGAGCGAGGCAAACGCTATCGGATCTTCGTGCGAGCCGTCGTCGATACGCCTCAGAAGCACCTTTACACGTCGAGTCCGTTTTCCGAGTTCCTAGCGCTCGACATGAAGGAAGCCCCGACGGGGGAACCGCCACACCGCCCCAACCCGAACGTGCCGCAGGACCCGGAAATACTGATCAAAGGCAAGAGCGAGGAGCCCACCATGCTGTGGGTGGTCGGACCGATCATTGCGGCGCTCGTGCTGTCCGTCTGCTTCCTGGTGGTGTACTTCGTGCGTCGCCGCAGGCAACCCTGCAAAGCGCCGGATCAGGCGGCCGTCACCCGACCGCTGATGGCGGCGGATCTCGGGGCCGGACCGGCGCCCACCGATCCGGTCGATATGCGCCGGCTGAACTTCCAGACGCCCGGCATGATCAGCCACCCACCGATCCCGATCTCGGAGCTGACCAACCACGTCGAGCGGCTGAAGGCGAACGATAACCTCAAGTTCTCGCAGGAGTACGAGAGCATCGAGCCGGGCCAGCAGTTCACCTGGGACCACTCGAACATGGAGGTGAACAAGCAGAAGAACCGCTACGCCAACGTGACCTCGTACGATCACTCGCGCGTCATCCTGCCACCGGTCGACGACCTGCCCGGTTCGGACTACATCAACGCGAACTACTGCGACGGCTACCGGAAGCACAACGCGTACGTGGCCACACAGGGTCCGCTGCAGGAAACGTTCGGTGACTTCTGGCGCATGTGCTGGGAGCTCAAGTCGTCGACGATCGTGATGATGACGCGGCTGGAGGAGCGTTCGCGCATCAAGTGCGACATGTACTGGCCGGCCCGGGGTACCGAGGTGTACGGCTCGATGACGGTGACCATCACGGAGACGCAGGAGCTGGCCACCTACTCGATCCGCACGTTCCAGATCTACCGTAACGGTAGCAACGAGCGGCGTGAGATCAAGCAGCTGCAGTTCACGGCCTGGCCGGACCACGGCGTGCCCGACCATCCGGCCCCGTTCCTGCAGTTCCTGCGGCGCACCAAGTCCCTCACGCCCTCCGAGTCCGGTCCGATCATCGTGCACTGCTCGGCCGGTGTTGGCCGCACCGGGTGCTACATCGTCATCGACTCCATGCTCGAGCGCATGAAGTACGAGAAAACGATCGACATCTACGGGCATGTGACGTGCCTGCGGGCCCAGCGCAACTACATGGTGCAGACCGAGGACCAGTACATCTTCATCCACGACGCGCTGCTCGAGGCGGTCATCTGTGGCAACACGGAGGTGCCGGCCCGCAGCCTGCACAACCACATCCAGAAGCTGATGCAGACGGAACCGGGCGAGAACATCACCGGCATGGAGATGGAGTTCAAGAAGCTGTCGAACGTGAAGGCCGACTCGACGCGCTTCGTCACCGCCAACCTGCCCTGCAACAAGCACAAAAACCGGCCNGGTGCACATCCTGCCGTACGAATCGTCCCGCGTTTGCCTCACGCCCATCCGTGGCGTCGACGGCAGTGACTACATCAACGCCAGCTTGGTCGATGGGTAGGTTTCGCGCGCTCCGCTTTTGAAAAAACCCCCTCAACCTGCTCCAGCATAACGTGCGTTTGTTGCACTTTTTTTCTCGATCAACAGCTACCGCTACCGTAACGCTTACATTGCCGCACAAGGACCGCTCCAGGAGACCGCCGAGGACTTCTGGCGCATGCTGTGGGAACACAACTCGACGATTGTGGTCATGCTGACCAAGTTGAAAGAAATGGGACGGGTAAGTTGGCTAAATAACCCAGTACATATTGTTAAAAAGTTATTGCAATATGTGTAAAGAATAAAACTACCTTTGTTCAGAGGTAAGGAGGAGGAACAAGTTTTAATGGTCAAAAAAGGAACCAAAAGTTATCACCCCTAAACCTCCGCTTAATTCTTATCACTTCGTTAATATGATCGATACTCGGTACTTCTGATCGATAATCATTCAATTTCGGAGCGTTCAAATCGTGTTCTCTCAACTGCAAAGAATATTACATGTGTTCACTCAACACATCTTGTGTGTGGCTATTTCCTCCACTTTTATCAGAGGAAGTCAACTTGTTAAATCAATCATTTGATCTTGTAAGTGAAAACTAACAATATTGATGCGGTATATCCTACATCCAATTGTTTTTGTAATTTATTTTTATCCTGTTAAATAGGAAACATTCTTATCGTTGTCCTCATCATCGAAAGACTAAGCAAAGGCGCTCATATTTGATTAAAATTATGATATAATTCTTTCATTTTTATCCCGTTTCATCTTCGACGAATAAGGTCAATTTGCTAATCCTGGAAAGAGGTAAATCTCCTCCATATTATGCCTCCGTTGATCATCATATGGAGGAAATTTACCTCATTCCAGGATTAGCAAATTGAGCAAACCTTATTCGTTGAAGAAGAAATCAAATTAAAGAATTATATCATAATGTTATTCGAATATAAACGCGGTACCTTTCCTTAATACTGGCGATGGAAAAGGAAATGGCAAAATTTTGCTAACCACTGTTTGCAAGGAAAAGACAGTTGACTGGTACACTTAGTGGTTTTGCATATTAAATGCTTGACAAATATCTTTAGATAACTCTGCCATTCTCTAACCTTTGCTGGGGTAAGAAGTCGGGCTCATAATCATTTCTTACCTTGGTCACAATAAAACTACAATTCGTATGGCATCTAGAGGTGTCGTATATTCTTAGTTCCATTAGTAATTTCTTGGACATGAGAAAAAAAAGCCTGCGATCTTCTACAACTACTGAAACAATTTCTACGTAACGTTATTTCGTAAGCAAAGAATATTTCATTCTAACTTAGCTTTAAAATGATGTAATTCCAGACTTATAATACAGGGACTCTAGTTGACAAAATTCCAGCATGTTGTTGGCCTGAACTTCTCCTTGACTTGAGGGAATCTTCTTCCAGCTTTGCTCCTCTGGTATATGTAGATGGAAAGAACGCCTCAAAACGCACCTGGGAAATTTTGACTACATGTAGAAAACATATGTAAACTGTTAGTCATGAACAATCCAGCCTCCAAATTTGCCGAGTACTGAATGGCTCAAAGCTATGGTGCTTATCAATCGAAGAGAAAGATGGCGCTAAAAGCAATACTTGGAAG
>KE525185.1:20341-30500 GCA_000441895.2 Anopheles sinensis | reverse complement strand
TGCACAACCACATCCAGAAGCTGATGCAGACGGAACCGGGCGAGAACATCACCGGCATGGAGATGGAGTTCAAGAAGCTGTCGAACGTGAAGGCCGACTCGACGCGCTTCGTCACCGCCAACCTGCCCTGCAACAAGCACAAAAACCGCCTGGTGCACATCCTGCCGTACGAATCGTCCCGCGTTTGCCTCACGCCGATCCGTGGCGTCGACGGCAGTGACTACATCAACGCCAGCTTGGTCGATGGGTAGGTTTCGCCCGCCTAGGCGGACCTTCTTAACAACCCTCTCAACCTGCTCCTGCATAACGTGCGTTTGCTTTCCTTTTTTCTCGATCAACAGCTACCGCTACCGTAACGCTTACATTGCCGCACAAGGACCGCTCCAGGAGACCGCCGAGGACTTCTGGCGCATGCTGTGGGAACACAACTCGACGATTGTGGTCATGCTGACCAAGTTGAAAGAAATGGGACGGGTAAGTTTGCTAAATAACCCAGTACAAAGTGTTGAAAGGTTATTGCAATATGTGTAAAGAATTACAACTACCTTTGTTCAGAGGTAAAGAGGAATGGTCGAAAAGGGAACCAAAAGTTATCACCCCTGAACCACCGTTTAATTCTTTTCTCTTCGTACTTATGATCGTTACTATGATCGATACTCGGTACTTCTGATCGATAATCGTTCAATTTCGGAGCGTTCAAGTCGTGTTCACTCGACTGCAAAGAATATTACATGTGTTCACTCAACTCATCTTGTGTGTGGCTATTTCCTCCACTTTTATCAGAGGAAGTCAACTAGTTAAATCAGTTATCTGATCTTGTCAGTGAAAACTAACAATATTTATGCGGTATGTCTTACATCCAATTGTTTTTTGAATTTATTGTTATCCTATTAAATAGGAAACATTCTCGATTAAAATAATGATATAATTTTTTCATTTTTATTCCGTTTCATCTTCGACGAATAAGGTCAATTTGCTAATCCTGGAAAGAGGTAAATCTCCTCCATATTATGCCTTCCTTGCTCATCATACGGAGGAAATTAACCTCATTCCAGGATTAGCAAATTGAGCAAACCTTATTCGTCGGAAAAGAAATCAAATTAAAGAATTATATCATAATTTTATTCGAACATAAACTCGGTACTTTTCCTTAATACTGGCGATGCGAAAAGGAAATGGCAAAATTTTGCTAACCACTGTTTGCAAGGAAAAGAGAGTTGAATGGTACACTTAGTGGTTTTGCCTATTAAATGCTTGACAAATATCTTTAGATAACTCTGCCATTATCGAACCTATGCTGGGGTAAGAAGTCGGACTCATCATCATTTCTCACCTTTGGCACAATAAAACTACAATTTGCATGGCATCTAGAGGTGTTGAATATTCTTAGTTCCATTAGTAATTTCTTGGACATGAGAAAGAAACAAGCCTGCGTTCTTCTACAACTACTCAAACAATTTCTACGTAACGTTATTCCGTAAGCAAAGAATATTTCATTCTAACTTAGCTTTAAAATTATTCTTAAATTAATAATTCAGACTTATAATACAGGGACTCAAGTTGTCAAAATTCTAGCATGTTGTTGGCCTGAACTTCTCCATGACTTGAGGGAATCTTCTTCCAGCTTTGCTCCTCTGGTATATGTAGATGAAAAGAACGCCTCAAAACGCACCTGGGATATTTCGACTACATGTAGAAAACATATGTAAACTTTTAGTCATGAAAAATCCAGCCTCCAAATTTGCCAAGTACTGAATGGCTCGAATAGAAAGATGGTGCTAAAAGCAATGTTTGGAAGCAATGCTATCAATATCGCATTAAATTATTGCATTACGTCACTTAGCTGCATATACGTCTCTTGTATCAAGCTGTTTTCATATAACCATCGCACCATCCGGATTTCCAATGGAACAGTTTTGGGAACAAACAATCAAAGATGTCGAGAAGTTTATCAAAAATTGTAAATGTCCTCTCAAAAATGTGCTGTTTCATATGGTGTATGAAATATTTTCCTCCGATACTTTTCTACACTGACTTCCCTTAAACTTGAACATCAACCTCTTAAAATATTGAAGTTTTTACAAAGCAAAAGATAATTGTTTCATCAAACCACCCCTCGGGCTATGATGCATTCGCAGGAAAAATGCTTCCAGTACTGGCCGCACGAGCGCTCGGTGCGCTACCAGTGCTACGTGGTGGACCCGATCGCCGAGTACAACATGCCGCAGTACAAACTGAGGGAGTTCAAGGTGACGGACGCGCGGGACGGGTCGTCGCGCACCGTGCGCCAGTTCCAGTTCGTCGACTGGCCGGAGCAGGGCGTGCCGAAGTCGGGCGAGGGCTTCATCGACTTCATCGGCCAGGTGCACAAGACGAAGGAGCAGTTCGGCCAGGACGGGCCGATCACGGTGCACTGCAGTGCCGGCGTTGGCCGCACCGGCGTCTTCATCACGCTCAGCATCGTGCTCGAGCGGATGCAGTACGAGGGTGTGCTGGACGTGTTCCAAACGGTCCGGATACTGCGCTCCCAGCGTCCGGCCATGGTGCAGACGGAGGTAGGTGTTTCATCGGTTCACTTTTCCTCCCTTTCTTAAATCTCCTAGAGTAGTCCCTTAACCAATGTTTCACTGACAAGGCGTACCATGACCAATCTCTTCCACAGGATCAGTATCAGTTCTGCTACCGGGCGGCCCTGGAGTATCTCGGTTCGTTCGATCACTACGCAACCTAAGCCTCCATTGCTAAAGGGAGCCGTGGCCTAGGTCCACCACCATTCCGGCCATCGTTCGGCCATCATCATCGCCCGGCTGATAAGGTTGGTGTTTTACTGTTCCAGGATCATTTCTACCAAAACCAAACCAACACAGACACACACATCGACGCGTAACTAGCAATCAAAGCCCAGCATCAGCAACCGGCATTCGCGCAACCGGGTGGAAACACTGAAGACAGAGGCAGCTCATTCATCTCCCCCACCCACAGGTGACCCTTGGGTGGTTTCGTTTAGTCAAAAGCCCTCGTCGCTCCTCCCATCATGTTTGCCATTCAACTCATATGCAATCGACCGACCGACCGACGACCGCTTTCGAGTTCGCGAGTAGTAATTCGATAAGATTTAGAACGAATTTTTCAAAATTTGACTATACTCAACTACTTTAGGAGCGTCGCTCCGTAGGAACTGCAGCCCCAGCCCTGGGTGCAGATATCATTAAGTGGAGCGGGATAGCCCGATAAAATTAGCTTAAGCTATGCGGATAGGGAAAATGGACGGAGAAAACTTTATAACCCAAACTAGTTGGACGCATCGGTCCTGCGTGTTCTGTTTTTTGGACCGTTCATCCTCCTTCATCCGTAACCGACCACAAAACACGTGGGTCGATTGCCAGAACATCTCGCATACAGAGACACACAACCTAATAGCTATTTGGTTGTGACGGGAAACCTAAACATCACAATCATGACTGCCATTTAGCGAATGAATCCCCGAAAAAAAAATGGGATTCAAGGATAGGGATCGGTGAAAGCATTTTTTTAATTATTATTAAGAGGCTATTTTATTTTCCAACCGACAAGAGCTGCCCCAAACACTTTATTTTACCACTTAAGAACCATGCCACATTCTTATTTTACACCAAACGGACGGTATTTTGATTGTTTATTGGAGCTATATTTTATTTTTATCTTCAAACTCGTTTCATTCACCGTACACTGAACCTGGTTCTACCTTCATTCATACACACTGGAAAATAAGACTCACCACTTCATTAGCACGACAAGTTTGTAACGAGTAAATTTTCTACATTCCTCCTCGAATATAAATAACTAGACAAAGGAATTTTAGCAAACTCTGTGTCCGATGTGCGATCGCAAGTGGTTCATTAATGATGGTCCCTCTTGTTGTTGCTTCGGGCTTCTCGAAGGAATAGAACTATCTCACAAAAACAAAAACTCTCCTCATAAAATCCTCCTTTTATTTCTCGTGCTTTTCTGATTGCGTGCAAAACAAAACCATACCGCGGAGAGGGGTAGCATGTAAGCTTAATGTACTTTGCTACTACTAGCGATCGCAGTGAAACATCAAACGGTCAGACTGATATTATTAGCGTTACGTCACGTGCGATGGAACTGGTAAAGCGGGAAACGGGGGCGCTGCGGGGGATATGCAAACTCGGGTGCAAAATGGATGCAGCTAGAGCAAAAGAAAACAAACCTCTATACCTACTGCAAGAAGGAAAAAAAAACATTCTAAAGTAAGCGTGAAAGTGAAGTGTATGGGGAAAAAAACGTAACCTCAGATTGAACTGTGGAGAAAAGTGTAAAAGGAAGCGAAAAAGTCCCCCTCGGAAGGGGAGAGAGGAGAACAAAGAAGCAAACGTAATCGAATAGCGAACATGAGCATAGAAACAATACTCTTCCTTCTCCTTCTCAGAGTCCTCTCAAGGGGGGAAGAAGAAGCAGTGGAATTCCGGACGAGACTAAGCTGAGCGCATTCGACTTTTAAGCATACTTCTCATTAGGTACCATTAGAGTGTTATCAAACGATCCTACAATCGCACAGAGGAATATTTTGAAAAAATAAAAACTCCTCTGAAAACATTAAACACGGCGACCCGTAGTGATGCAGGGCGAACGATAGTGAAATAAATGAAATTGGTGCGTGTTTCAACGGGAAAACGGGAAAAAAGGTCAAATATCCCAAGGCAAGTGAAAAGAAGAGCAGAAGCAAAAGTGACGGAAAGAACATTGTGTGCAAAATAATACCATTATCCGCTAGATGTAGTGTAGTAGAGAAAAAGAAAAAAGGAAAGGGAAGAAAAATTTAAAAAAAAGCATTCAAACAGAAGCAAAACACACTTAAAACTATCACGAATATACATATATCTGGAATGGAATGGAAAGTCGGAGTCGGAAAAACAAAATTAAACAAAAAAAAACAAACGAAAAAGGAAATGAGAAATCGTCCACGTGCAAGACGACGATCCTTGTTGAAAATCCCTTCTCCCTCAGCAGTAGAGCAAGCTTAGCCCGGTTACTTACTACATAATTAGCGAACGTAGTGATTTTACGGAACGGAATCGACTCCGGATCAGCATAATCGACCTTGCTTGCGATGAAGCATATTGTTTGATCCGGTAGCGAGCGAGGGAGTGAAGGGCATGTATAATTACACACACTCCAACTTACGTTTCGATAGTGTCGTGACTTTTGTCCCTTCAATCGCTTGGTTTCGTTTGAGTTGTCGAATTTTTAGTTTTGGATGTGATTCGTGTCCAGGAAAAGTCGAATGGAGCGTAAGAGTCTGTACCCGGATGGTTCAGACCCGTGTCCATTAGCAGCTACTTATATTGTTCGATCAGGTAGTTACGTATTTTACTTTTCAACGTACCATATCATATTTGAGTAGGGAATAGTAATTAATCGCTAATTAATACGTGCGGCACCTTGACGATCTTCTTCCAGGTTAGTTTTGTTTTTCCCTCCAGGAAATGTTTTTGATGTCATCCGTTTGCAAGCTCCATTTGCTCCAAGGCACGATCAGTTGATATTACCCAATGACTTATGCTTGCGACAGGCGTGCATTAAAACTCGTATCGTAAGAGAACATTGAAGACTTGTTTATGTTTATGTGTGATTGTTTAGCTCCCTTTTCTTAGTTTGTAAAAAGCGTCCATTTACACTGTTGAAAAGTAAAGCAGCTTGGAAATACCGGTACTTTCCAGCTATCGAGACAAGACTTAAACCCTTGAAGGCACCATTAGCTTTTAAAAACATAAACAAAAATAAGTTTTAATTTTTTGAACACTTGTTTTGGTAACAAACTTTATACAGTAACTTCCATAATTGTGTTTTTTGTCACCTATTTAGATGTTTTTTTTATATCAACATTGATCATCTTCGGACTCGATTGTTATTTTTTTTTTAACTTCTTAAGCAAATGATCTTTTATTATTATAAAATTTAATTGTCAAATATATGTTCAACTCTTGCTGAGTCATTTGTTTGAAATAATTATGTGATGTCCAAACTTACTGCAATGCAATTTTATTATTAAAGCAAGAAAGTTCATTTCAGTTCATAATTAAAAATTGCTTTATATGTTCATTTGCTTCTGGTTTTGTCAAATCTTGCCACTAGAAAATCCGGTGCCTTCAAGGATTAAAATATCTTTACTGGAACATTTCAACCCTTATTTACATAACGTTAACACGACTGGTACTTTTACAATTATAAATTATCATCGATCATTTCAGTGACGAAACAAACACCCTTTTGTCTTGCCAATGTTTAAAAGGAAGAGAAACGATGAGATTATATTGTTTTTTAAAAAGCCCCCACTTGCAACCCGATCTGGCGCGAAGTGGGAAAACCTCAAGCGCACACGCTTACGATAAAAACGCTCAAACTTGCCCGAAAGCGAAAAAGAAAACCCGGGAAAGAGCATACATTGTCGGTGGCAAAAAATCCGGATTCCCTGGGTGTTAAAGGATGCGCCACACCAAACCGGTTGAAATGGTTTGCTTTCACACCACAAGCAACAGCTCCGTGAATGGGAAGACCGATACTGATATTACACATTACACCTCGTTCAATGCCACACAAACAAAACCACGCGGTATTTTTGCGCCACGCAAACAAGCACATGTTGCATTCCATTTACAGCGAACCGTTTAGAGTACGTTTTAAGTAAGATTTTATTTTTGATTGCCCCGTAACTTCCGAACTGTCCGTCGTGCCCCGTCAAATGATTACCATTACCTCTGCTCTCAACAAACAGACACACACACACACATACACACAATTCATAGAAGTGCATTTCCCTGTGGGTGGATTTTCCCGGGATAGGAACGACCGAACGGTGAAATCTATCTCGAATTGCAAACAGTGAAAATAAAAAAAATAAAAAACGCCCCAATTCCTCTGCGGCTCACAGGAAAATAGCTAATGAACGCAACCACAACTCAATACACAGTGTAGAATTTTGTACAAAACGTTACCGAGAAAAAAACCGAACAAACAGAGAGTATGGCTAGCAGACACATGCAGAGATGTGCAAACAAAGCAAAAACAAAGCTAACTAAACTACAATCTAGTGTAATTGTTGGTTATATTTTGTTAGACAACATCACCATTCACCGAATCGTGATCACTCGCCCGAATCGCCATTCGACAACAAAGCAAAAACCGTAAAAGGATTAATGTACAGTATTCCACAAACCTCCACCCTCAGCGTTCCCTAGTCTATTTTATCTGTTCACATTCGGTTCCCTGGTTTAAGCCATCACCCCACCACCAAACCACCCATCGTCGATCCACCGTAACGTTACATCTCTAAACAAGCTCAAACAGAAGTGCAGCGCCTAGCGCACATTCCACTGGCCACAGTTGTGTTTCGATTTACTCGTTAGGTTTACGTTTGTAAGAAAATATTTTCAACCTCTTCAGTGTCATCTTCTTCCGAGTCAGAATTTGTTTCGTTTCGATGTTGTTCCGCACGGAAGGATATAAGCTAAAGCATAAGGGAATGGTGGAACGTTTGGGCGACGAAAGGTGACGAGATCACGACAGTTACTAAATTACTCCACACGCATCACCGTGGGCGCGCAAATGGACGTAGGAAAAACAGAAACAATGATATGCTAAGTTGAGCGACAAGATGCGCGGAAGATCACTATAGAAATTGTAATTGTAACTGTACTACATAATATGATTATTACTATTATTATTATTACGGCATAAGGGCAGCACAAGAGAACGAGGCAATATTTAAACACGCAGGGAATGGGCGTTNAAGGGGTGCGGAAACATGAAGCAAATGCAACGTTACGTACTCTGCAACGCGTTTGGGAGTGTTAAAGCGATGGGGAAAACGAAGTCGAAGCAAACACAACTACACAAGTACAGCAAACACTCCTGCAAAATGTATTGTGCAAAGTGACAGTAAAAAAAACCAAACAAAACAAAATAAAAAAAAAGAAAGTGTTAGAAGCATTCGGATAGTATAAGGACAGAGGGAAATTGAACCGGGAGAGGAAAAATCGAGATGGTACAGAATCAGAAACAGTAAGGAAGCTATATGGAATAACTAAACAGATAGATAATGTCCGAAATTATATAGGTTATGTAATAAAATTATTGAAAACAAAACAAACTTGGATCGTGTTTCAATTTCGACGCAATGGATGACATGAATTGAATTACTGGTTTTTAGGGAAAAAGCTTTTTTAACGCATCTAATTTGTTTCGCACAGGTAAAAAATTGAGAAAGGTGAGATATACATTAAAAATGTATTTATCTGTTAGTCTCTATATACAGTGGCAGGCAGTCAAAGACGGACGCTCAAAAATCGGACAATTGTTTTACTTTAAGTTAAGTTATCTTCTTCCTCGTAGTTTTTAACGAAACGAAAATGTATAGGGAGTTTCGTTTATCACTCCTCTTTATGTATATTCATAAAAGATACTCCAAACAACTTCATTTAAAAAAAAATCCGGGAAACGAGATAAAAGAGTCTTTATGTCGAATAAGGCGTTCAAAGGCGGCCGCTAAACAAATAACAAAGAAATTAGTTTTTAGTTATTTGTTACTGTTACAATGGTCATTTGTTACTACTTAGTAGCAGTTTTATATTTTCTGAAAGAATTTTACTCAAATTATTGAAGAAAAACGAAAATATATGGTGTCGTTCTTTTTTCAGTTTCTTCTCATTATTTCGCATACGCATAGAAAAAAGGTATGAAAAGTTACCTGCAAAGTTTCATATAGTTTTCAGTTTTAGAAAAGAAAAAAATGAAACTTAATGACTGTCCGGTTTTCAGGTGTCCGACTTTGACTCCCTGGTACTGTATAAGTCGTTTTATTGTTATAAGGGCCTGTTTTATTGTTAAGAGTGTATTCAATGCATCTTGTATCTTTTTCTATTAAATAATTGAAATAAAACACTTTTTAATACTTCTGTTGTAATTCGTTTTAGAAGAAATAAATTTTAGTCACTTGTGTACGCCACAAATTTAATATTCTTTATTATTCAAATTAGAATGAAAATTGGTTGATTATAAGTATTATCTTTGTGAAGAACACTGTTAAAGGATATTCGTTTTTGTTTAAATCAAAACCAACTGTTAACGATAACCAAGCTAAGATTAAACTTCCCACAGAATTAATTTTTGTAATTACTATAGCTTTAACGTTGCATTTTTAATTATTCATGGGGTGCCCACGTTTTAGAACTCCTAATAACTGCTTATCAAAGATGACAGCCATGGCAGTCAACGAGTAAGGAAAAATCTAAAACGCAGACTAAAATTTCACCTAATTTATTTCGATAAAAGTAATCTCTTGACTGCTATGATACCAGGGACGAAAGTTTGATAGGAGATGTTCCATCTGCCTCTCAAAGCCAGTGGTACAATACCAACCAATCAGCATCGATCCACAGATCATCCATACGAATGATAACTCGTCAAATACCAGAAAGAAATCAAAGTATTTTCTTACTAATTACGAGTTTCAGGGGAATCATAGTTCCTGTTATTAGAAACCAACATAGCCTGGTGAATCGTCCAGATAATTCGTCATGCGATAAAATTGATAAACTGAGCTAGCGAACGAACGCTTGGTGTAGAGACCCACCTGCTCTTTTTAAAGTAGGCTAAACAAGATCAACTCATCAGCATCGACGGTATCGAATTGATAACGGAGTTAAAGTTTAAAAATGGATCAAGGTGTTATGGTTTCAATTACTGGCTAGTAGTTTTGTAAAAATCGGCGTTTTTTGAGGTACGAAGCGTGCATATTTCGCCAACCCAAAGGAGCGGAGCGGAACGATAAATCTATATCACTGAATGCACTAAATCTGTCTAAACTCGTTAACGTTATAAGTTTTCAGAGTAAGGTAAGTATCGAATCCTTATGTTCATAAAACCACCCAAGTATTTTTGAACCGACTTCTTAAAGCATGTGTTCTGGTATGATTATTTATTGTGTGAAGTTCGTGTTTTTGGTAGATTTTCGCGAAATAAATGAAATTCATAATTGGCTAAATTACTTTGATTTAAATGAAAAATTAAGATCATCTGCACAATCTATGCTTTCGCCTAATTTTTTCTCATATTTCACTTATGTAGAATTAAGAAAATCTGCTTCGGTTTCACTGAGCTT
>KE525181.1:470006-492396 GCA_000441895.2 Anopheles sinensis | reverse complement strand
GGGGGGGGAGAGGACAACAATTTCGATCCCGTTTTGGAGCAGGAGTTTATCGAAAAGAAAAAAGAAGAAAAAAAGAACGAAGAGTCTATAAAAATATAAAACGAACGCGACTCGGCGTTCAAAATGATGCAGACTCCACGGCGGGCAGTTGTTTTTTAAATGTCTTGTTTTATTCACTTTTTCAGCACCTTCCTTTCTACGTTTCATAGCGTAGTGTTTGTCGTTTGGTATTTACGTTCATTTTGAGCAACATTTCAAGCAATCCTCCAGTGATCAATTTGCTCCAGGATACGCCAAAAAGGACACATTATGTGAGTGGGTGTTGTTTTTTTATGTTGAGAAACAGATTTTATATCATTTTTATTTTTGTTCCGTGTTCCGAGCAATGGAATGCGTAAATCATGCAAGACTTGCAGCACAGTACCCACACAGCAGCACTGCTGCATTGTAGCGACAGGTAAAACCAGAACACGAAGTAACCCCGCAGTCTGTTGCAAGCGCTCGCAATGCAATAAATGCAAGCCGCTGCACTCCAGTAAATCCTTTGCATCGTTCCCTTTTTACAGGATGCCGGATTATCGTCATCATCGCTGTTTGTATGTGTGTTGGGTGGCTCTTTGCGATTTATGTTTCTGTCCTTTTGCGAAATGTAGTTTTTCTCATTCCATCCTTAGTTTTGAGGACATACATGAACATTCTTCTAGAAGAATTTATTTATATACGTTTTGGAACGACTTATAAAACTGGCGATGATATGATGCATTTGATGCACCTCGACTAGTAATATTTATGGAATTTTCTTTAAGATAGCTGTTGAATCATGGTTATGGAAACAGCACCCACTCCTGAAGAAAACTCACCTTTACATCTTCGAGGTCGTCGGATTCCTCACTTTTTTCCCGCTTTACCGGGATGTCGGTCGGTTGGATTTTTCCCTCCTCCGACGCCAACAGAAGCTGCCCAAACACTGGAGCCATTTTTTTTATTCACACTCTCTGTGCGCTATAATCTCCGTTCCCAAACTTCAAAAAGCCGACTCTTACTGCATCCAACACTTGAATTGCCGGCGTTAAGGGCGCCGCGCTAATAGTCGTACCGTTTTAAACTGCGTTTGTTATTGTTTCTCGCGAGTAGTGAAAATGAGCTGATTAAATGTTGTTTTTCTTTTTTGCTTTTGTTTTCTACCACTATTCGACTCAACACAACACTTTAATCAATTCTCGTACACTTGCCATTTTATCGAATTTGCTCCGAATATTTACTGTGTAACGAAAAGTTGGAAAAATATTACTAAACAATCGAGGACCCATAAAATACCCAGCGCAGGAAAATTGGAAAAACTGCACACCCGAACAATGCCAATCGCGAACAACTGGATCAGCGTGTGCCCTTTTCCGCGAAACAGATCGGCGAGATGAGCGAGATGAGATGAGCTACCTGAGATGCTCACGTTCGCGCGAAGGTATTTCTCGCGCAAAGCATCTTCTCACTTTTTCTCTTTCTGGTAGAAACTCTCTCGCGCTCTCTTTCTCTCCCGCGCTATCTTGCACGGACTGCGTTCGGTTTCAGCTGAGATTACGATTTTTTGCCAGAGGTAAGTTTTTGACGCGCCGGTCCGCTTTTTTGTGCTCGTAGCGAGCACTTTTCAGTGAGATGAGTTGCGAGATGGACCCGTGTTTTTAGTTTCTCTTCGCGGTTTTTACTCCCGCTGGGGAGCATCTCGTGTGTGCGATTGAGCCGTCCATGATCCGGCCTTTCCCCAATCGACTCGCTCGCAGCTCCACACCATCGCTCGAGCTCATCGTCGTACTTGTAGCGCCACCATTTTTTTCTGCTCAATCGGCGCCTTCTTCTTCTCTTCGGCACTCTGATGGCACACTGAAATTTACCTATTCAGACACAAACACATTCGCATAGGACGATTACAGCCTTTTTTAGTCTCCACTCCACTCGAAATTGCACAAATCCTTTCAGAGCATCTGTACGAATGTATAGCATATTTTTTCATTCAAACACTTCAGAAACACTTAATCGAAAGAAAGCCCATCTTCTTCGATCGAATTGCACAAAAATAAAAAGACACGATCAATTTTCTTTTATTTTGCCAAACTGCAAACTCTCTGGTAAACAAGTGTAATGTGCAAACTAACAAACAATCATTCACTGTACGTTAATGAACCAATACACCGTCACACCGTTCAGGCCATCGAAAAAAGGTTTAAAAGAAGAAGTTAAGTAAACACCTCAACGAGCTCTAACAAAATTGACACACAACAGACACACACATACACACCCACACACACCCGTAAATGTGGGTACTTATCGATGAGGGACGAAAGCAATTCACCATTCAGGGCGGTTGAAAGGCGGGGAGGAGACAACTTGAAAAAAGTGGCAACGAAACTCCTCCGCCGCCAGCGGAGGGACAATAAAAAAAACTTGCTGCACAGATTTCCACTGGAACTGGACACGACCGCGCGGAAAACTAAACAGAAATGTGCAAAAAACAACGTCACACCACCGAAAAACCTAACCCGTAGAAGGGAAAACGCACCAAACCCGTTCGCGGGAGCGTGGCGTTAGTGTATTTTTTGGCCGCAGGGCACCTTTTCGTTTTGGGGGAAACGGTCGCTGCTTTTTTCCCTCTACTTTGCACCGAATAATGTGTGCTGTTTTTCTGGCCACTTTTTTGCCCGACGACACCGCGACGACCACGACCGCACCGAGAGAGGAACTCCCGTACTTGCCGACTCTCGGATACAGATTGAAACCGCGCTCCGGGATCCGCGGAGGGTCGACAAAAAACGTCGTTCACGCTCATCACACAAACTCACACGCACACCACTCACATCCGCGGCATGCGCTTACCGCCCAAGTAACAATTTCGACCATGTTGCACGTTGATGAGACGAAATCGTGCAACACCAAACCAAAACTCCCACGGGCAAAATCGTCATGCTTTCTCGTTCCGTCTAATTGACGATTGCAAACAACAAAAAGAGAAAGCATAACGATTCTGCTCGCTGGGACACGACATGTTTCGTACAAAATGATTAGTTGAAGAGGTATCACCCACAACAGCTTGTAATTTAGTTGCAAATGGAAGTCCACCACAATATATTGCATTCGGTAGCCTCACAACTTTCTCCAAGGTCTAATGTTGCAAGAAGACGGATTTGAAAAATGTTTGGATTCGTTGAACCATAAGATCCCACTAATAGAAGTCCATCACACCATCATTCACTTCAGTGATGACGACTATATTCGATATTGTAAACAAAGACAGTTTCCACCCGTTTTTATTACAAAGCTCAAATTTTAATGATTTGTTTCGGTCAATCAGAACATAAGGTAAATATAATAAGTAGGGCCGTTAATGGGTCGTTAATGGGAACTAAAAAGAACACTAAAAAACAGCGTGCCGTACGCGAATTCACAAAACCTAAGCTGCGGCAGGAGAACGATGTAAAAAATTTGAATCGCTAGTACGACAAGGTGTTAACCTAACATATTATTTGACGCATCGTTTATGTTATTTTAACAAACGTTAACGTAGCAACAAAACCTCACGAGTTTATGATGGTAGATATTTCAATGCTGCCTGCAGAATTTCTAACCATAGAAAATGTGTAAAATCGATATGGTTAAAGAATACGTATTTTAATACTTTTGGAAGTAGAGGTGGCTGATTGGCGGTAAACATACTAAGAATAAGCGTGTGGATTCTACATGGGCAAATAAGTTTGTGGATGAAAAAAAACGGCAAAAACGGGGTTGATGCGGGTGTTACTGCGAAATGCAACACGACGAATGTGTCACATTCATGTCAATGTGCAACATGTTTGAAAATGTTACTTGGGCAGAGAGCATCGAACGCGCGGCGCCGCGATTGAGGACGAGAAGAAGTCTCGCTCATACGAAAACAAACCAGTTTTTTCGCTACACTCAGACTATTCGCGCGAACGCAATACGCAACACGTTCGAGTGGCAACTGTGAATAGCTTTTTGTGCATTCGACAGTACAGCATCCGTTCGGGAGGATTCTTAAAAATGGAACATAAAAGCAAAATAAAACTCAACCAAATTTCCACCAACCAACTCTCCCTACGTGTGCCCACAGCATCGAACTCCGAGCGCACGTACACAAACTGGTACATGCACATCCAAATGGCCCACCGTTTTACAGGTAGTTTCGTGATGCTGTCAAAATTCTCTACAATAACAAAGGAGCTCATTTTTTCTGCTGCCTCTCTCAGATGTCTCGCCGGTGCACGAGGCGGCGTTTTTTTCTCACTACTTCTCGCGAGCTGTTCTCGCTCTCACTACGGCTCCCGCTCTCCCGCGTGGGTGCAGTTGTGAGGACGAAGTGTGGGCAGAAAAAATACAGGCGAAGCAAAAAATGTCGGATTTTTTGGTAAACTAGAAAAAAATGTCGGATGCATGAATGGATTTTTTTTTCGATGCGTGGTTTTTCTGCTCATGATAACACATACATTTTCCATCGAATCCTCCTGAAATTCAGAATCATGAGTAGAAACAAAGCAGGATATTGCAATATTCTCATGTTTACAAAAACCTGAACGAACTCCCTAACAGTTAAAAAGTGCGTAGTGTGATTAATTTATCTTTAATATGAGAGTTTTTCCACAGCTTTTTTTTAAGATAACAACTGATGGAAAAATTCTCTTGTTGCTATTGCTTCACATCCCTAAAAAACCGGACTGGAATGCCAATTCTGTAAAGCCAGTCCTCGTCCATCGAAAAGCGCGCGCGTCTCTCTTCCTCCGGAACAACACCTTTTATCCACCCTTCCACCACCCTCCGTTCTCGGTCGAACGGGCCTTCTCTTTTTATCGTGTCCCGCTTGTTCCCGGACCAACACGGGAGAGGGTGCCAAAAAGAAGGGAAAATCGCAACGCGCCAGGATTTTTAGCAGCATATTATGTACAGAGTTCGCCGTTCCGTGTCCTTTTTCGACCCTTCGAGTGCGTCCATTTAACCAGCGGGAGGGTTGAGGTGTGTGCGGGGAAAAAACCTTTGCCACATCCAGGGTCGCTTTTACCTTTTTTTTGTTAATTCTATTTTCCTCATTTTCCATACTCCCTTCAAGGGAAACTAGTTCCCGCTCGGACACTGGACCACGGAACGGCAGGGCCCGGAGGGAGAGGGAGAAAAACGCACGCTCGACCCATAAAAAGGGCGGGTAGAAAAAGGACAGTGGAGTCTGTTTGCAAAATGGCCCGAAAAAACGGCCGTTAGGTTCGGGTTTTACGACAGCGATTTTGTGTTTCCTTTTTTTCCTGTTAGGGGAAATTTTTTGAGTCGGACAATTCAACCATACCCTCTCCCGTAGCGCTACCGGAATTGAATTTTCCCCCTTTTTCGGATGCCCAGCACACGACTTCCGAAGTCGCGTTCGACGTAAAGTTATTTTCGTTTAAAATATTCTCTACAACATTTTTATTCTTGTTTAACAAACATAAAATTCGCATTTTTAAATCATGTGACGTGATTTTCCACAAAGCTTTACGCACTGCAATTTCGATGTTTATGCAGGCCATTGACAACACATGGCTGTTTCCCGGGAGGGCAATGAACGATAATGGCATAAATGAAAAGGAGAAGTTTGCATCCGATGCACGGACAGTGTGCAACAAAAAATCAAACCTCCACGTTAAAGGTTTTCATTATCGTTTCTTCTAGGCTGTTTGCATCTTCTTTTCTGCCACTTTTTTGACCACTCTCCGCAAACACCGCGCCGCGTGCACATTCCCGCCACCCTTTATCAACAACAAACGACCCGTATACATAGAAGGGCACACATTGCTACCGATTTGTCCCGCTTTTCTTTTTTCTTTCCACTCTTCACATTCTCTCTTGCTCTCTCACACCAACACGATCGTTCTCAGCACACATTCCCGTTCGAATTGCATACTCCGCCACCCCATCCCATTGCCCGGCTCGAAACCTGAAATGCATAAAACCGCGAAAATCTGTACGCACATCTTGGGACATCAACACACATACACGCAAACGCGCACTCGCAAAAAAAATTGAGAAAAAAGAGCCAAAAGTGAAGATGACAAATAAACAAAAAAAAACTCCACAATCTCCACATCTCGCGGTCCTGCGTTGCGGCGGTGTCGCGTCCTGGTGTTAGTCGTCGTGTTTCGTCGACCGGATTCCCTCTTGCACACCTTTACTTTTTCCGAGAAAAAAGACGAAAAAAATGCCACCACCACCACCAACACCTTTCGCGATGTAAGGGATTTTTTATACTTTTTTCTTGTAAACTACCGAAAAATTTCCCTTCATCCCCCCATAATACCGCCCTTTTCCCAATGGGACGTGGAAAGTGGTTGAGGGAGGATTGGCTCGGGGAGGTCGCAGTCTCGCGTTTCCTTCGGCATGCGTTCCGCCGGTGCGTCTGTGTGTTCGTGCGCGCGCACCGCGTTTTGAAGCAGAAGTAAAAAACCAAAATAAATTGAAAAAAAAACTCTACGCTTACGTTAGAGTATGGGTGAGAGGACGAGTGTCTTCTTGTTTCCAAATTCGATTTTTTCCGATGCAGATGCCGATGCTGTGCACGTGAGAAATTCCTGTAATGCACCACCCGGCGGGAGGTGGCGGTACGTTTTCCACCCCACAAAAGAAACAACAAAATAAAAAAAACAAACACACATGCTATAGTTCTATATTGCTTAGTTTTTTCGTTCCGTCTTGTACAGTATAATCACCCAATAAATCTTGCAGTTTTAACAATGATTTTGCAAAATGAATCAGCTGCAAAAGATGAGGAAAAATCACAAATCCCAAAACACACACCTTCGACGTAAAAAAAACATCACGAAAAATTATTTTTCTACAACGCAACCCAACTAACGCACACAGTCACGTGGAAGATTTTTTGGAACGATTTTCTTTTTATGGCCGCGAGCGAGAAGAGTGCCGCAATTTTTCGGGAAACTCGCCCGTCCGTGGTTCGAAAAACAGGGATAACACCAAGGGAGAAAAAAAAACACTTCGCACGCATACTGACGTAAGGTGGCGTTGGGTGTCAATACGTAAAAAAGTACATCACCCGGTGGACAGATTAACGAGAACGCATCAAATCTCTTGTTCAACAGACGGGCTGCTCTTGGCGGATGGTGATTGCTTCGGTGGTTTGCCATTTTTCTTTGCCTTTTCCCGGCACCTCCATCCTTTCCGTGGCACTCTGGTTCCTCTTGCTCTCCTCTTATCTACTCCTATATCCTTTGCGGTTGGAAGAGAACGCATCGCACCTTTTGCGCCTCTCGTGATCGCACACCTTGAAGTCGCCGAAAAGTGCAATCAGATTTGGGCTATTTTTTTTTTTTTTGACGATCAGTTGTATAACGTACCCGGCCGTTGGGTTATTGGGAAAACAACAGTGCATGGGGAGTACATAAAAAACATATATACAAAACACGGTACTTTGTCAATGCCGCTGAGAGGGGAAGAAGACGAAGGGCGCCATTCGGGATCGATCTCCTCTTCCACTCTAGAACCGGTGCACTATGGGGACGCTCTATGAACAAGAATGGACAAAATACATGGACGGGAAATTAAGAGTTTTTAGACTTTTTTTCATGAACCAAAGATCTGATAGATAAAATAGCAGTAAAGCTATGAATGTACTCATTCATCAAATCAATGTATTGCTCTAACTTAAAATAAGAAATCAATTATCGTCAATGCACATGTCAAAAGTGTTAAAATGTATTGAAATCATGATAACAACAATCAACTATAACCCTACTCCAGTGGTTTCGCGTTAGTGCTGCTTTAAGCAAAGATTATGTTTCCATGCTTGTCTGATGTCAAAAAAAACTGCCGCAGCCTGTTATAGTAATTTGATCGCCCACCGGCGCTTACGTAATAAGTGCATGGAGAAGGTGCGACGAATAAAGCAAATAAAATAAAAAACAAACTTGTTACGAAAATATGTGCGAGAAGGAAAAAGATCGACGGAAATGGTGTGTAAAAGGAAGAGAGCCATAGGCAGCCGGAGACGATGATGAAGATCACAGCCAACCGAGTTGGTCGTATCAGTTTATTCACAAACCATTCGATGTCTCCATCAATGTGGCATTTTTCATGTTTATGTTTTTTAATCTAGTCAAAACCTGCACAAACACAAATTGCAAAACAAATTCTTCTTAGTTTGGTGCTGATTACTTCCAACACTTGGTTGATTTGGTCGACATTTTAACGAACGACATTTAACACCGCAAAGCATTGGATAACGAACACGATAAACTGACATCGTAAAGAAAAGCGCAACAAGGATGAAGTGATTGGAAGAATTACCATTTACACCAGATGTCAAGATGATAACGTGGTGTTGTTTTGTTTTGTTTTCGTTTCGATTCATATCGTCTTTTCCTGTATTTCTATACAGATTATTATTTGCTTTTCCTTTGCAAGGACGCTGCATAGATTTAAATGGAAATTCCTCCACGTTTTAGAATATGCTTATTCTTTTGATTAGCTAAAGAGTTTGCATTTTATTTTGGACTGAAATAAAAAGGTATGCTTGGGAATTTGACTTATGTAGTTTTTTGCCTAATTATGCTTCAATTTAACGATCTAAAATCATTTTGTTTTGCATTTTCTTCTTTACTAAATGCTTGTACTGATTGGGCCAACTTTTTATTCAACATTTTCTTCCTTCGCTTAAAGAAATTTTCTTTTATTCCAAAGATGACATCACACTCTTCTAGTAAACATGTTATGAAAAGAAACATTCTCCTATAAAGAGGAAGACCTTTCTGTAGCAATGAAAGTATATGCCATTCATTCTACCGATTTATTTGTCAAATCGTCATCTTGCTGTCTATGCAAACCATAAGCATAAGCAAAGCGGCGACGGTTCCATCGGCGATAAAAACGGAACACGCCAGCGTGTACACAAGCCGCGCGGCTGTTGAACAGTCGTAAAGCAATTAACAACCGTCAGCAGTCGGCCACCGAGCGGCCACCGGATCGGAAAACTTGTCATAATGTGCTGTCGGTGTCGGCCCGACCCCGTGTGCCACACTCGACTCGGCCTACGTACGCAGAAATGTTTGTAGTTTGTGCAAATTGTACAAAAATATTTATCACTTCTACAGGGTGTGTGTGTCTCCTCCTCGTGTCCACCAGCCCCCCGTCTCACAAGTCAAAAACCCTTCAATGGGACGGCAGCACGTTTGCTCTTGGAGTGGCCATCGCGAAAAACCGCGGCTCGGCCACATGATTCATTGACAAAAAGTACGAAAACATCGGATAGGGAAAGAGAGGGAGGAAAAGAACAATGGCAGAAGCAATAGATCGGCGGTTCCTTGGCCCGTGGCGTAAAGTGTCATCGAATTGTGGAATGACGTACATGTGTACGACGTCGTTCACGACGAGCTTCCTTCAGCTCAAGGGCTCCCCTTTTTCTTCGCAAGGCCAGGCAAGGAGGGCTTGGCAGGGCAGGCACTCGACGGAACTTTGCACATTTGGTGGACATTCGAGGCACAACAGGGGAACCGTATGTGTGTCTAAGCAAATTAAGCGACGGTTACATTCGCTTGAGGCGCCTTCGATGGACTTGTTTTTTGGTAATAAAAAAAGGTTATTAATGTTTGCTCTGCTTAAAAAGTTAGCACTCTAGGTTTGAGGCCAGTTTTTGCTTATTAAAATGTCCCACTAATGCGTTGTTGCAACGTCAGCAGTCAGAGACTTCATTCTGCACATAAATTGACAGTTCATTCAACAACCAATAGTTTAACTTGTCAGAGAACTTAAAAAATTATTTCTTCAGGTGAAAATAATTGGTGTTACGATATCAAAACGCTTTACAGCAGGATTCAGCAGCTTCGTGTTTTTCGTACTTGAAATTGGAATCGAAGATCACTGAGGTTTTATGCATATGTTTCTCAGTATATCAATATGTCGGACCTCTTAATGACATACAGTTAATTCTCGATAAAATTTAAATTGAAACTACTATCTATATAATGCCACTACATGTGTTGCAGTGCTAATACTTCAAACCGACCTGGTAAATAAACACCTTGCAGCAATTTTACGACGACCTGCACGTAGGTAGGTTGTTTGCACAAAATGATTTTAATGACACAATGAATTTCCATATAAAATTTCTGTTCTGCATGGTTCTTTTTTTAGAAATTCCTTCATTGGTGTGGTGCAATCTGGATGATTTTATAAGCATGCATTATTCCAGGGCAAGCTTGTTTTCTTCCTTTCTTAATTTTTCTTGTACAAACTTGCATGCAGTACATTACATTCGGTAATTATGGTCGATACCGGCAAAACTGTCTCCTATGCAAGTTTGCTTCTCTCCTTCTCTTCCCCCGAGGCCACACCGTGGAACACGTTACATTAAACACGTGTAAACGTGGCGTTTCATATATTAATGCGAAATTATAATGCTCCACAAACAACCCGGAAGGCGTCCGAGGCAACTCCGGCGAGCTGATGGCGAGGCATCGAAAACACATCTACAAGCTGCGCGGTAGCAAACATAAATCAACGAAATGACGAAGGAAAGGGCGCACACGTTAGCCAAAGGTTACTTTCGACCGTTTTTTAAGTTACTGTATTGATGTAGAAAAACCACGATCATAAATATGTCTCACACAGGGGCAGGCAGGACACCCTGGATTGCTTTGCATCTGCTAACGATTACGCGGTCTTTTTGGGAGGATCCTCTCGGATGGGAAAAGCGAATGGTACGTGGATGTGTGTGATCGTTTGATGTGTTTTTGGATCCAGGCAAGGATCTGTTATGCAGTTCGGTGATCATAAATCATTGTCGAGCGCCAAACCACCGTCGAATGACAGAGGAAAGGATATGCACACGCACCAAGCGCATCGTGAGCGAAAGGCGAAGAAATACTATAACATCGCCAGCCAAAAGGGTGTTGATAATTGGAATGACCTCCCCTCAATCGCACCCAGACGATCGTAAAAACATAATTCTCCCTTATGAGGCGCACGTACCAAATGTCCACAAACACACAAATTGGGCGCGTTGTAGAAATTAAGTTTTAAAATCGACATTATCCTTGACAGTGCTCCTCTCCTCGCGGATCGTTTCCCTCAATGGTACCTTTTTTTAACGATCACATTTCCAGTTGGGAAATCGGTTTCCAACAGCAATGGCCAGGTCAAGTGTGCTTCCATCGGGAGGATCATGAATGATAACACGATCAAAGAGGACCAAGGAAAATTGAAGAAACATTACGTCTCGATTGAATTTCTTAATCGACGTGCGAAAAACTAATTAAGGATTGGTCAGCCAAAAAAACAGAGAGACACCCATCAAGACGACGACGATGGCAAAGTGGGAGGTAAAATCATAAAAATGTACGTCGCCGTGGAACGATCATTTGCAGGATCATATGGAAGGTGGTGTCCATGCCATTTCCCGTACTTCTCTCGTATTAGGGTTTTGTTTTTGCTCTCCATTTTGCAAACCTGACGCAACCAAAAAGGAACCAACCAGTCAAGCGTGGTCTTTTTTCGCTTCTATTAGAATTTTCGTCAAATTTGCGAACCACTCCAAACCTCCCGGTAAGAGGAAAGACGTGGCCGAAAGCGGACACAGACACGCGCCCGTTGAAGATGATGATGAAAAATGACTAACCTCATTAAAACGCGAAAACAAGCGCCCCATCACTGAAGAACATATGCGGCGCACGTTAGTTGGCAGGCAGAATGTGCCGAGCATTAAAAGCAAATAAAACATGATGACCACAAATTCGTCCAACTTAAAACCGAACTAACGCGATCATCGGCAAGACGGCGCTGCTTTTTGCATTCTTCTTGGTTCCTCTCCGTTTGGGGCAAGGCGCTGCGCCGGAACAGAGAAAGCAGAGAAAATAATGCACGATATAAAGTGGAAATATGGTCCTTTGATAGCATACAATTTGCGTATCATGTAATCGCTAGCTTCGGTTGCTTTGCTTCCCCGGCCCAAAAAAACCCATGCCTCCGAAAAAGGGCGCTATCTTTCCCGTGATCGTTGTCGTCGCCGCAGGATCCCACGGATATTAAGCCGACACACCGACCGACCAGCTGACTGTCAATCAGCGAGTACACCCCGTGCCCGATCCGCTGCCTTCCAGGAGCAGGATGCGCACGTTGGGGCGCATCGCTGATTCGCAAAAAGGATCACCGCAACCGAGCGGAGAGCACAGGACACAGGTACACTTTATATCCCGTCCCGTCGTCTGTCAGACCATATCCGAACGGTTATCATCATTTATTATCGACCGAGCACCAACCATTTCCACACAACCACTTCCTTCCTTTTCCGTGGCACTTTCTTTAGAAGCCGATGGGTTTTCTTTTTACTCGAGCGCCACCTGATCGGAACGGGTTCTTTTACCCCTTCCTAGAGCAGGGGGAGGGAAGTAAGAAATGGGGACCGGGGAGCACACTTAAATAATGATCGCCAAGAACGGACACACCCGTGCGATTCTTCCACGGTGCGGGCATACACACCGGTAGCGTGTAATTGAGAAAAGATGTAAAGCAGTCAATATGCTAAACAGACCCAGCCCCACGTCATAAATATGTGACCGACGGACAGGGGCATAGAGTTTTGGCAGGCATAGTTCGCCAAAAACTGGCCGGCCCTTTCTTGCCGGCGGCCGTGCGTTTCTTGCGCCGTTTCCAAGATCGCGCGCGAATTGCAGAACAGGCTTTTCCTTTCTCTTTTGCCCAAACACGGGTGGCACGGTGGTTCCGTGGTGGTTGGTTTTTTCGGGCAAATGACATCGATGCGAGAGGAGATTCTGCGATGGGTACTGGTTTGTTACAGGGTTCCACATTAAAGGTGGTTAAACAAGGTGTTTTTGTGTTGCTTATAGTTATCCTCAAGTTTTGGGCAACATAAAATAGAAATTAATTTACTTTTAATTATTTACACAATTTTCATTTGACTATTTGCAAAAGAAGCAGAAATAGGAAAACAGCGCCGCATCGTCGTACATTGTAGATTTACATGTCGATAAAGATGTAAGGCAAACCGCTTTCGCGATCCATTCCCACCTGTTCGGCATTTAATAAGCGGACAAATTTCGTTCCGCGCATTTTTCTCTCCGCAACGATTAATGAGCGACATCAAAAATTAAGGCAATTTACTAAACACAAATTACATTCATCAAACAAGATCGGTAAATTGTGGTTACAAACAAAACCGCGTCATACGCGATAATAGATTCATTTAATCGATCGATTTTCAAGCTTTGTCTTACGATCGCAATTTTGTAGCCGGTATTTTGGACGTATTCACCATTGGTGCATTTAATGTAGAAATAACGAATGGCCTTACCTTATTTGCCTTCTTCCGGCCCTTGGTACCGTAGGGTCTCTGCAATAAGAGAAAGAGAAAGAAATTTATCAGCACACATTGAATCATAACTTTGACGGAAACAAACTGAACCGATGAAGACTGGCAAGGAAAGCAAGTGAACATTATCGTTTATGATATCCGAGCAACCCGAGCGATAAACACTGATTTGTGAGGAAACTGTAAAAAAAACGCGTATAAGGTTTCAAATCACAGTGTAAAGTTAAGAAACAAAATCTTTTTTTGATGTACAAACTAAGAATGAGTGAAAAACAGTACAACCTGACTCAAACACCACATGTGTTAGCTTTGCGTTCCCTTTTTGATAACCGATAGAATGTTATGCTTGTACTGGTTGGTTTTCACATACATAGCAAGCACAAAATAACATTAAAAAAGATTTCAGTATTTACCGACGCTTTTGTTCTATGTAAGAGAATGTTGCTGTTCAACCTTGTATAATATTTTTATTCAATTTCTGAAGCATGTTCTCCTTTTTTGACATAATGATGCTCGCCTTTCTTAAATATGCGGGATCATCCTTTCAATCGTATTAATAACATAGTTGAAGTCACTCTAGGCGTTATTTGAAACAATATAAACGTTGAAAAATTTCATTTAATAAAATAATTAAACAATTTTAACATCACATTCCACAGACAGGTTAGATGTAGCGTGATGCAAGCAGTAGTAAAGAAAATTAAGCAGTATGCAGGAGTTCGTACGAACTCGTAAAATTATTAATTTCGAATGATGAACCTTCATCCAAAACCAACATTAAAGGTAATGTGTAATGAACCGAGCTTGAACAACATTAAAAAAAACTCGGAGGCTCAGAATCTGTGTGTCTGTTTGTTTGTATTAATTAAGTCATTTTTAATTCGTGTCCGGTTCTGTTTTTGTGTTTTTATTTTCACCTCTCGCACGCCCTAGTCGTTTTAAAACTTTAACATATAATTATTAGCGGATTGTGATTGCCACTTCTGACGCTTTGCAATGTGCGGGATGCACCAAATGCAAAGGCGCAAACGACACGGCGGCTTTCGGAATTATGTTACAATGCTTTTGATGTTCCTCTGGACACACACGTTTTTTATGCCTTCCACCACCCGGTCCCCCCTCTTGAGGGAAAATAAAGCCTCAGGGGCTGACCATCAACACCAGACAAGAGGCGGTTCACTGACCGAAACTGCAACATCGATGCACATTGCAAACACTGAGACGGGGGTGGGTGGATGTGTGGGTTCAAAGTGCATGCGCCCTTTTATCTGTTCTTTTTTTTATTCATCGTGTGTGATTTTAATTTTTTTACTTTTATTTTTATTTTTTAATCATGATTGTTTATGTCGCGGTTTGATGCTAACACAATAATGATGTACATCATCATCACCCCGAGGTATTTTATATTTTTAATTTCCATTTTTTCCATCCAACCTCCCCGCCCCCTGGCTGGAATAAAAGTCGTCAGGGTGACGATGGACATTGCATACACACACACAAAAAATGTGCACTTGTGGGGTTGATTTTTTTCCCTCTTTCAATTCCATGCTCATCCCACCAATCATTTGGTGGCGGCATCGGGTGGCGACCGATTATGACAACGACGACGATGATGATGATGTGATGAACATCGCTGAAATCAAACCAAACCGGTTCGCGCACATGCATCGCCAACCAAATCACGACCCCAACACCCTCACGCCACCTGATGCAAGAGCGTGGATGCATATCTGCTTTTTTTTTGCTACGCTGCACCTTCCGGAAACCCGGTCATTTGAGGTTTTTTTCCCCCTCCTCCCACCGTTTGTTTGACCTCTGACCCGTGACTTTATTTTTTATTTCGATTCCGCTTAAACCGCAGATTGGCTCCGTTCGGGTTCGGTTCTGGTGTATTCTGGTTTTCCGATTATTGTTTCACGCACGAGAGGGAGGAGGTGGAGGATGGGTTAGCCATTTTTGTATCCATTTTTGCCTTTCGGGTTTTGGTTAAATGCATTTTTTTATCTTGCGTTGACGTGTTGCACAGAGTTTTACTTTTAAATCAAACACACCACCATAGCAGAATGTGTGCTTTTAATGTTGCACGCTCATTTGCGACCGGTGGGTGGTGTGTGATTATTTTTCCGTTATTTTTTATCCCTCGGGTTGAATCGAATTTTTATTCAATCACCAGTTTTGATTCCTCCCATCCTCACCCTCCTAGCGGTCACAGTTTGGAGCACAAAACACAACATGATTTGTGTGTGGCATTGAAAAGGAAAGAAAGGATCACAGCATCAGCGGGAGGACCACATACAATAAATCGACACCACACCCACACACACACACACACATCATCGCCGATGATGAATGATTTGTGGTCTGGGAGCGATCACGCACAAAACTAAGGGAAATAAAAAGGATACCACATTTTTATGCGAGCTGTAGTTTTTGTTAGCTATTTTTTACATGTGAGTATGTTTAATTTCCCCCCTTAAAACGAACCACACTAACCTCGACCAGGCTCTACCTGGCAGCCCGTTCCTGGCAGAATGAATACAAAACCAAACACAGCTCGATAATTGATTTAATTAAATAGTTTAGGAACGAGCTATGCGACCGCAGAGGAGGCCAAAGGGTCATCAGCGTCAGCATGGCGGGTCTGTGGAACACTACATTTATTAATAACATCATCCGGACAACCCCCACTTTTCATCTTCCCCACCCCATTACAAACCACCCACATCCCCGAGCGTGCCACGCTAAAACCGCAGCCAAATGATGCTTGCCAAGTACACGTTCGACCGAGCATGTGATTTTTCATGCGATTGTGATTGCGGGAAATTAAAATTTTATGCACCCATCCGTAAGCGTACACTTCCCCGTGACGCGTGTCCAACACCAGCTTTCCTTCCCTTTTTCCCTCCCAGAGGACAGCAATTGTGAGTTATAAAATATTAAAAATTATTTCCGCAAACAAACAAACATAAAAAAATATCGAAACCAACCCGAACCTTCCCTCCACCCGATCGCATTCACCCTTTGCATTAGCCGATAATCAACGCCGACGAGACGAGGCAGATTAGGTTTAACGGATGATTGGAAATCAACGCACAATCCGACTAAAACAAAATCTCGTGGTGGAAAAAAAATCTGCACAAATATGAAAGGTCGAAACGGCAAAAGTTCAACCAATAATGTGATTGTCCTGCCCTTGAGGCTCGGGGAAGACCTACGCAGCTAATCTAAATCGGTCTCAACGCAGATGTGATCGTATGAAAAATGAGCATAATTTGCAAATCATTGGGTATACATTAATCTTTGAACTACTTCTACAAAAAAAATTAAATAAAAAAGGAAACATTACAAATGATCAACAACAAAAAGATAAGTTTTTCTACGCAGGGGAGATGCAAATAAAACTTTAATATGATCATCTCATAAACCTCTGTCAGTAACCCGGAACGGCTCTCGACGGGACAATCGAACTGAACACACTTTTTGGAAACATCGAGGATCGGCGAAAAGAACGTATCGCAAACCGGTGATAAGACGATTCGCCAATCACGAATGCATCGGACAAACTCGAGCTCAGCTGGCTACCACCAAGAATTATGATTATGATTGGACAAACATAATCACCCCAATCCATCGGGAGGCGGCCCCAAATTCAACGACCATTTCCGGTGTTTTAGACCCTTGCCCGACGCTGATGACAATGGCCTTCCAGGAACGACATGAAGAGTTCATCCCGATAGGTCATTTTCGGTTTGGTTAGCTTTTTTACACCCCTGTTTCGATGATCTACGACGTCGTGCTTCCACCGACGACAGGCCGTCTGTGATAGAAGGGCAGAAGAGAATCGGGCAGCAATGTGACCGATAAGATAAGAAGGGGTCCTCAAGTCAAAGTGTGCGAAGTTCCCGGTGTAAATTGGTGTCGTAAGGTAAGGGAAAGCAATCACAAAACATCGCTATCGGATGCAATTTAATTTGCCAACCGATGCCAGTTGCGCTTCCAGTTGATTGCATTGTCGTTTTATGTTTGCTGCGCTGTGAGTTGTGACGATAAAACGTACCGTTTTCTTAAAAATAAATTGCCTCTCGTATAAATATATATCGCTTGGTGGTTATCAACCCCTTTGAAACATGGTTGCAGTGTTTTTGGCCCATTACACATAGTTGCGCACTATTTTTCGGCTCCGCGAGATGAATCATTTTGGAGCGCTGTTTATTATATTTATATTCAAGCGACAAGGGAGACGCGCTTTGGCCAAGCACGAAACAAAAACGAAAGGGACCGTCGTCTAAGGCGGGCAGAATTTTCGGAATTCAGAACGGTCAACTTCCCTCTCTCAAGGGCGATTGCCTGCCGGCATTTTGGCTTCATCTTGGAGCGGACAAGATGATCCGTTTGCTTCGACGCACGAGCCAACTCGGTCAGCTCGTTCGGACGGTCCGCGCCGTGTGTGCTGTATTGAAGGGTGGTTCCGTGCGTGAATCAAACAACTCTGGACATTCGCTGACAAACACACATGGCGGATGCGAGCTGCGCGTGGAGATCTGCGCACGAGCGTCAAGCAACGTACGCCTCCCTTCAGCGTTCGGGTTTCAAACTTTTCGTCCACTATAGTGGCACGCCAAACCCCAACTACAAGCACACCTCGCGGCGCGCGTGACCCTGAAAACCGGTCCCCGCAGCTCTTCCGCTTTTTTAGAGAGAGCGAGAGCTTGGGGTTGGATTGGGGTGGTGAAGTTTGGGTTGACTGTATTTTTTTTTATTTCTACGTCTCGGTAAACGTAGCGTACGAAGAGGAAGCACGGTGATCGTGCCGCGCACGGGTTACAGAGATGGAAGATCGTCTTCCACACACCGTGCAGGACAAGGGGGATGGCGGCTCGGGTGACCTGGTGATGGTCGGGAAGAGCGGGCACACCACAATTTTGGTATTCGGTTCGCTTCCTTTCGGCCGTCACTTTGTTTGACTTGTAATTTGTCAAGAGTGCGATCCCGGCTGTGGCATTGTGTATGTTGACTTTGTCGGAGCTTGGCGTCGCTTTGGTTTGCTCTTTAGAAGTTCGTGACTAGAACCTTATGTTAGTATCTAGAATTCATCGTTCAGTTTCGACAGAACTTGGTTTCAAGAAGAACAAAGAAAGGTAAAAAATATGCTTTTAAAACCAATATCGTTCATTCGGTGAATTAAATAAACGTTTAACGAATATTGTACAAAACCTTCGATTACCTTCAAAAAGCTAGAAATATTTGCGTAATGTTGACAACTCAAAAATCCTACATAATATTACAAAAATGTTGGGTGTGCAAAATTTGAGATGGAACTGTTTCCAAAATGTTCCGTCGTTTTCTTCGCCAAGAGTGCACCTCAAATTGACCTTTGAAAAAAAAGGCACACACAAACACACACAACGGCCACTAACGCGCAACCAACAGAACTACTTCCGCCTGCAGTGTGGCGAGGAGAAGTCAACGATCGCGATTTACGAGCGCAGAGATCGCCAAAAACGCTGCGCAAACACAACGCGAGGTCGTATGGCCGCGAGGCGCCTCTGAGCAGGAGCAGTTGCGTGGAGAATGGCGTTACGCCTGCATCCACAGTCCGTTCATTTTGTGACCCACAGACCCCCAAACTGTTAATGACTCTCTGGTGCACAAACACGAATGTCTGGGAAGTCAATCGCTAGTGGCAGAGTTTGGTAGTCGGAATGGTTTAGGAAATGCGGTTTAATTGGATGGGTTCTGACGGACAGAAATCCGTGCCGGAGGATGTGGAAGGGTTCTATCGGTTTGACATTGGACTAAGAGCTGTCATGCGAACGTAACACCTCGACGTACGATCATAAATACGATCAAGACGCATGGAAACCCTTTACGAGCCAAAGTTAATGCTCGCCGAAAATGTTAGATAAAAATGCGGCACACGAAGCTAATAGTTACAAGAAACGTTTTGGATTACTTTTGAGTGCGAGATAAATGATTGTGAACAGTTGGTGATTTTATTGAAAACATAATGTGTGTTATTTTTCAATAATTGTATATCATGTTGAAAATATCGCTTAACTCTGTGGCATACTTATTCGATTTCGTTCGAGATGTTCTCAAACCATGTATAAAATTGACTGATTTGTAAATTTTTTTGTTCGTCGCTGAAATGAAAAATTTGTTTTTACTTTTAACTATTAAATTTTTTTGCACAGATTTTTAGACAATGAACAGTTGATAGAAATTGCACCCAAAAATCATACGTAACGATGTAAAAATTGAAATGAAAGGACATGCGTTTGTGTACTGTTTACTTAATTTTTTGTTACTTCAAATTGTATTGAAAATTAGAAAATTATTGTGTGGTTTCTATACATTTTATTCCAGTTTCAGTGGACATATACTGCGTTCGTGTGACCAACAAATTTTGTCCTCGAGTTGAACTAATAACCTAACCACCATCTCAACGGCATGGCGCACTGGATCATGCTCAAGAGAAAAATATGTCATGACCGTCGATCGTTTGATGCAGATTTTTAGCATGTGCGTTCTCGTGCACATTCACCGTCCGATGATTTATAGCCCGCGGACACAGGAACGGCACGCACTTCAAACGCACGGCGGCGACACGCACCGCACACCATTACGCAGATTAGCCCGGAATCGAACCATCGTGGGGCGGAAGAGGCGTACGAAGAAAAAACCAAACTCCCGCCGACTTTGGGAGCCGCGTGCATTTTAAGTTAATTAACCCAGTCCCCGCTTTTAACCAGTAGGGGTGGTGGGATTTCGAGTGGAGCTTTTCGTGATAAGCCTTTGTTCTTTACGCTCATCCTTTCAGGCTAGGAGGGTGACCTCGTCACGTGGTTCCGTTCTTGATGGGAGGCTGAACCATAAAAACCAACCCGCCAGAGGCGAAGGGGTACACGCACACCACGCGTGATGAAACCGTGTGGGGGAAAACCCGGATTAAGATTTATGACGGATTGTGCATGCCATCGAGATTTGGATTATTAATTAGAGTGCAAATCAGGGTACACTCCCCATGGGCTCCACGGTGTGCTTCCTAGTAGATCCTAGACCGCCATGACGCTGGTTTAACTCCTTGCACCAAACTTCTTTTTCCAGGCAACCGTTTAGAGCCTCCTCCACGTGGTTGGAGCGTACAAGGGTGGTGGGTGGCACCTTCTATTGAATTTCCATTGTTTTTTTTTGCTTTTTGTGTTCAATTAAACTGCACTTGTGCTGCATACTAAGTGGGCGGGGTGGAAAATGTTGCAGTCGAGCCACCCACAGCCCTACTAACAATCTGTGGCTCCCACTAACGTGCGTGCGAGAGGCAGCGTATCCTTCCTATTCGGTGTGGGGTATTGTTTTTTTTGCGTTATTCGTTGCTCCAGGATTAGGTACCGCCCCGTTTTTATTTGGTTTTAGTAGCGTTTTTGTTGCTTTTGCGTCAAAAGCACCCTTCACCAATCTACTACTACTATCGCACATAAGCGAAACCGCACACATCAACCCCGGGTAACAGTGCAACATTTTTCCATTGTGGGCATTGTTGCGTTGAGGAAATTTTGCATGGCACCCATATCCCCTCAACCTCCCCCGATACCAGCGACGGGAGAAAGTATGCTCGTCGATACGGAGCTAGGTTAAAGGGAGTAAGAGAGAAGATAGAATCCCTCTTCCCACAAACAGGAGAACCGATTGGGAGCGACTACAGAGGGGAGAGCTTTGAATTTGCGTTATAGGCAATTATAATTAAAATATGCTAATTATCGCTTTTACCAACGTGCGATCGCCGCACATCACACCGGGAGCTGGTTCGCGCCGCACGTTGTGTAGCAGGCAGGCAGCTTCCATTAACATGGAAATCGGTAAAACATACGCCGAAGAGGCGCGAGTTGCCCCAACCGGCATTCGGGCGGGACAAAAAAAAAAGCCCGCGCTTCTTAGTAAGCGTACGTCTTGGTGAGTTTGTTTTGTTTGCTTGCCGAGCGTTGGTCATCATCACCCGAAGGGGGGATGCATGCATGCGCTCTCTGTGTGCACCAATGTATGCACCTTACCTTACCTTACTCTACTTTGTGGCGTGCAGTTGCACGCCGGTTTTCCCACACCAGAAGAACCACCGAGGGGTGCATAACATTACACTTGAATGTGGCGCCCCACAAACCAAGCAAAACAAAAAAAAGGGAAAAAATTGGTACAAAAACCGCTCCACCGAGTGCAACATGGCGCTGTTTCTGCCGGCAAACAAATCAAACACTCCCAGGCCTTCGATAGTAGGAGGAGCTATTAGTGGGTTTTCCAACGCCAGTGGAACTACTAATGAAATCTCCTCCCCGGGCAGCCACTGGCTTCCCGCCTTCACGGGCCGCTCCTCCCGCACTGATAACGAAGTCCAGCTCCTAACTGGCGAATGTGGCAAAAATCTACACGGCCCAAGATGTGGGTTGGTCTCAAAGAGTTATTTTGTTTTTTCGTTTTGGTTTGCCAAATCAAGCATATGCTTACGACCTTTCGTCTGGTTTGAAAGTTGGTAGAAACAGTGCCGAGTCCTCAGCACTTCTTGGACTACAAAAATCGAGGCTTATTAATTACGCAATTTTACCAAACCCCGATGAGACTCCCTGTCAAAAGCCGAACTGAACCCAGAATTCTCATACCATTTTTCGGTAGCTTCCGTGCCTCGGTTAACATGGTTCAGCGCAACGTAATTGGCAGTGCAATCAAAACCTCCCATATGCCCGCGAGCGGGATGTTCAATATTTGACATTCAGATTATAGCAGGAACATTACGCAACGCGTCGACGCCGACACGAGCATCCCCAGAAATCACTTGCAAACACACCGAGACAATCGCTGCCACCAAGGAACCGATTTATGACGCACGATGTTTCCTTTGAAGAATGACCACGAGGGCCAAGGATCTCGACCAAACATTTTCCGTGACCTCTTGGGCGTCGAGAAACGAAAGCATTATCTTACCAACGATCGTCGCATGTGTCAGTTTTCAATCAAATATTGGGACACCGTTGGGAT
>KE525181.1:449227-468932 GCA_000441895.2 Anopheles sinensis | reverse complement strand
GTTCAATATTTGACATTCAGATTATAGCAGGAACATTACGCAACGCGTCGACGCCGACACGAGCATCCCCAGAAATCACTTGCAAACACACCGAGACAATCGCTGCCACCAAGGAACCGATTTATGACGCACGATGTTTCCTTTGAAGAATGACCACGAGGGCCAAGGATCTCGACCAAACATTTTCCGTGACCTCTTGGGCGTCGAGAAACGAAAGCATTATCTTACCAACGATCGTCGCATGTGTCAGTTTTCAATCAAATATTGGGACACCGTTGGGATGGGCATGATTGCAAAGGTTTTTTTGATAGAGAACATTAAACGGAGTTCCCGACCGGCAGACACGGTATTTCGATCGGGGAAACAACGTGTACGGTACATAAACGTCCTAGATATGGCGGACACTGTAAGCCAGGGGTCGGCAAAGTCCGGCCCGCTTGCCGATTTCATCCGGTCCGTAAGAAAAATTTTAGTGGTTTTCGGATTTGTTCTCGATAAAACACTTATTTTTACCAAAAATGTTATTGTAAAAGGAGTGGTTCAGTACCAGATGACTTCCTCGAATGCTGTTTTGATTGTAGCTTCCCGATAAATCGTTCTTAAATTTCTATACGTCTCGTCCAGAATCCAACGGCAAAATAACATGTTTATGTTATATTCACAATAACTAAATTCAAGGGGTACTATTTACATTACTTATCAACAAATGTCTCACAATATTCAAAACATCCCGAAGCAGAGTTATTTTTATTAGTACGCCTATAAAACCTCGATTTGGTAAAACCATTTGAGTAGAGGATTAATTCCAAGTATAATTAAAGGAATTAATTTACAGCACAACGAACAAATATTTAAGCGTTCAATATGTGCAAAATTTAACGAAAGTGAGACCACATGGTTAAATTAGTTAAAAGTTGTTTTTTAATGTTTTATCTTATACCACTGTTTTAAGTAACCTCTCTTTAAAATGGATTTAATATTACTTTTCAATCATTAAGCCGCAGTTTAAGGGATCTGAACCGCGTTTTCGGGTTTCATTATCTAGCACTATTCAGGAAACGTATGCCGACCCCTGCTGTAAGTGAAAAGAGGTTCATGAACTCGAGTGGTATTTCTTTTTTAAGTCGATTGCCTGATCAGTTGAACCAAAAACGAGAAACAAGGTGATAGGAATCGAAACGAACATTATCACACAACGAGAAAACCAACTCTGGAGAACTTCACTCGAGTTGATAACGTCCATCGTCCAAAAGCTATGCTAATTAATAAATCAATGCCAGAGTCGCTTTACTCGTTTGGTCACAAATTAATGCATTTTGGCGAAGCCGCCGCTGGGTCGTTAATGAAAGCGCGGCGTCGTCGATCATCCAAAGTTCTCGCACAGAGGAACCCATTCAATCTCCATCTTCCCTTCCGAAGAGAACTCGATCGCATCTCAACTCATTAGGAACCGCTCGTACAACGGTGACCGTTGTTGGGAAAGTGTGAAGGTCGGGATTTGGTTGTATTTCTTGATCTATCACAATCAGTAGGGAAGTTCGTAGCCGGTCATGCAACTTCCAAAAAAGAAGACTACACTTCGTTGATGGCGCACATTTAATGAGCATGAGCAGCACGTTTCGAGCAACTCGGCTACTTATTATTAGACCTTCAAACGCAAATCCCGCTCTAGAGAAGGCCTCGCTAAGGATGTTCGTAAAGATAATGCAGGCTTCAAGACCTCCCCAGGCACCGGGTTGTATTCAAAATAACAAACAGCCGAAAGTGCTTGATGAGGTGAAGTAAACACTTGGTCTTCATTAGCAAGTGAATCTTCTTCCCGCCCGTTTCGGGGCAAAGGTTGTACATGACAGTGTTACATTAGGACGCGATTAACGCTGATACATGAGGCGCATATTTTTTAATGAACCCTATCCGAGGAGTGGTCGATAATAAAACAATCGTGAAAGTAAAACTTCTTCCGAACCGCGCCCGATCAAGCATAATGGGCTCTCCATTGTGAAAAATTGGACCTGATAACGCAAAGTCAGTAATTAAGGGAGACAGCGAAGGGGGCGCCCGCGCGCGATTGGTGTTTTTAATCTGGAATTCCAGGAATGTGTTGTTCCGGCAGATACCGATGCTCTTACCTTGCCGGGTTCGACCATTTGCGTCTCGACGATGGCCAGTGGAGTGGGTGGCGTCGACGGGGCACTGTAGTGCGGAGGTTTGTGGTCCTCCACCAGGCGGAGCGGGTCCGCCTCATGGTTATTGTTATTGTTATTGTTGCCCGTTCGATCATCGAGCAGATGTGGCGGAGGCTGCTGATGGTGTTGCTGCTGCTGCTGCTGATGGTGTTGTTGCTGCTGCTGCTGATGCTGCTGATGCTGCTGCTGCTGTTGTTGCTGCTGCTGCTGCTGCTGTTGTTGCTGCTGATGGTGATGGTGGTGCTTCGGGGCGACGGCGTAGTCGATCAGGCGATCGTTGGTGGTTTGGGCGCGCAGGTCGCTGATGTAGGGCTTGTAGTCGTGTACCAGGGCCGACCGGAGGTCGGTCGAGTTGCCGACGGCGGCGGCCGCATGCTGGAGTGCGTTCAGCTGCCCCAGCACGCCCCGCTCGTTCATCGAGCGCAGCTGGTCGATCGACCGGTGGATGTGGCTGTAGTCGCCGGTCGGTATCTCCGCCATCAGCGGCGAGTTGTGGTAGTCCAGCCCGCCACCGGGCCGGTACTCGATCGTTCTGCCCTCCAGCGTGCTACCGGCGTTCGGATGGTGGTGATGGTGGTAGGGATGCTGTAGCGAGAGAATTTTGGAGCCGTTCCGTGCGTCCGTGGTGTCGAAAATGGTGGGTGGCCCCGCACCGGTGCCACTCCGCTGGATCGTCACGAACTTTCACTCACGCACGCACGCACGCACGCACGCACACAGACGGGCAAACACGCGCCGAAGGATCGAACGCGCGCGTCAGATCCTCGTCGAACGAAACGTCAGATCACCTGACAAACGTCAACGCTAACATCAACAAACACTTTGCCTAACGCACAAAACAGACTCCTACGCACATATACCGTGTTATTGTTTACGTCAATTACGCTTTGCACACATTCGCGGACTCGCAAGGATTCTTTGCAGAAAAATGGCGATTATGTTTCCACTGCTCGCTTGTTGTGGTCGGTTTGTTGACAGTTTTGTCGTCGCACGCTTGGATGATAGGTTTATTATATTTTGAATGAGTGTGATTCCAGTGTCGATTCGGTTGTTTTTTCGCTCTTTCTCAACGCACAACTATCACGATTTCGGTTGTTCACTATTCGCGCTTATAGAAAATCACATTTCACCACTTTCAGCACTCAAAAACATATCAGTGAAAAACCGCGAAGAACAAACAAAAAATCACCCACGCCTAGAACACGTTTTGCACTCCGATCATCTGCTGCTTTACGCGACCAGGACGAGACGCCGTTTTCCTCCCGGGAATCAGTGTATGTGTGTGTGTATATGAACGTGTGGGGGTTGCTTTTCTCCTACCTGCAACGGAAGATTCGAAGAGAGAAACGATTTTGTTCAGTTTCTTTTTCCTTCTGTTTGGTAAATTCAAAAAAGCGATGGAACCGGGTGTTTTGGATGAGGAGGACGGACGGGGTGATGTGGGTGGTAGCATCGGAAATTGTCAAAAAAGCGAGTTTTTCGGACGGCAACTCTGCGCGCACCGCCGAAAAACCCGCCTGTCACGACCGTCACTCTTGCGTTAACCGTTTTTCGGACGCGTTTTTCCTTCCCCCGCGCTTCACGCGGCGCCCTTTTCGAAGAAAAAAAACATCGACCACGCTGCTCTTGCTCTTTTCCACCCTACTCTGGTCGGGTGCTCTCGGGGACCCACTTCCACCACCGCCACCACCGACCGATTTGCCTCGTGGAGGGCCGCATTTGCCTTCCAGCCTTTTTCCCTTTTCCCGCCATCCAACACGTTCCCGCAAACACTCGAGCCCTTTCTCACTCTGACGCACAATTTTTCTCTATTTCCCCCCATCACCCGAAAAACTCGACCGAACCCATCGGCTCTTTCGCGTGGGTTGCGTGAATGGAGTTTTTTTCCCTTTTTTTCTAAAGTTCGTTTTTGTTGGGTGCCATATTCTTCCGACCCGAATGCTTCACGCGTCCCTTCGCACGACCCCCTTTCCTTTCCCCTGCCTCTCTCCCCCCCTCGTATGGTACTCCCGTTCAATGTTTTCACCCCTTTTGGAGCTGGTGGAAAATGCTTCACTGGAGTGTTGGACGGGGAAGGTTTCTCTCGAAGTAGAGAAGCACGTTTGACTTTCCGGAAGCTATCGAACACTACCCCGCACCGGCGTGTTGTGAACTCGTGGGGAATCATCGGGGTGCCATCATCATCATCATCATCGCCATCCGGAGGATGGAAAAAAGGCACGTCCCCGAAAAAACTCGTCGAGTTTTCAAAAAGGAGCATGTATCAAAACGTGTGTATGAGACATTAACAAAATGAAAAAAAAAACAACATATAGGACGTTCAAGCTCACACACACACGCAATGCACCAAAATTTTATGGAGTACATAAGGCGGTGGGAAGCGATTTTCCGTCCAAAAAAAGTGGTCTGCCGAATGGGGAACAAACCCGAGCTTGCCATGGAAAAACGACACGCGGGTTTGATGGTTGGAGCGTATCTTCTTCCGGACGCACTCCGAGGGTCCCCAATCTTTCGGCAGGGGCAATTTTCGCGACGAGGTTTTGGTCGGCAGGAAAGAACATCCCCAGCCAGCCAGAAGACGGGGAGCAGCGGTGAAAAAGAAGGTAAAAACTGTCAACTGCCAACATCGCGGACGACACACACGGGAAGCAGCGCTGGATGGAAACCATCGGAACGATGACACATCGAGCACCGCCAGCAGCAACGGGTGGTTCCGGGAGTATCGAATCGTCCGTCCGGGACAAACACACACACACACATGCAGGCACATTCCCAGTGGGGACAAGCCCCCACATAACCGCCGAGAAAAAATAAAACCCTCCAAACCGCGCCACCGATAAGAAGAGGAGTGAACCCCAAAAAAGAAAAAAAATATTAAAAAAGCCAAAAGCTATGAAAAAGCCGCGCACACCGTTTTTCGGTGCGGGAAAGAGATACGAACCACCTTTCGATACTGGGTAAATACTGCAATCGAGCGGAGAAGCGGAAGGAGACGGTGGGGGGAAACCCGAAGGAAAAGGAAGAAGATCCACTTGAAAACAAGCACGCGCGGGCACGACTTTTTGGCTGCGGGAGGAGACGGTTTTGCCTTTTTTTTTGCCTGCCCAACCATTTTTCTCCTCCGATGGTGGAGTCTCTCTTCTGCACAGTACACTCCTTTCATCAATGCAATGGGCCCCACCAAAAAAAACACACACACATCACCCACCGAACAACGGCGGAGACTATGGCGGGTGGAAGGTGTTCCGCGGTCATCGGCGGAAGGCGGCGGAAAGGTGGGCCAAAAAATGCCGACCAACAAAGAGAGTGTGGGAGGACCGCGAACGAAAACCTCGCGGCTGGAGGCCGGGTCGGGAACGGGGGTGGCGAAACGGTGGGACAGTTGGTGAACAAAAAGCGAAAAAAAAAACATGCAGACACCCGAAAAAGAAACAGCTCCTATCAGTCACGGTACGCTTCCGATGCAGCGAACGGTGGTCAAACGGTTTTTCGGTGAAAATATCCACTTTTCTATTCGTTCCCTTTGTGGGCGCCGTGTGAGACGGGCGGCGATACGGCAGGGCCAAGCGTTTATCCTAATAGTTTGTTGTTATCAGAGTTGATATTAACAACTTATCAAATAAATGACATCTTTTACAAAGCACACACTTTGAGTTAAAACATTTCGTCGATAGCCATCATAACCCGTCCCGCACTCGAAAGACTCACGCAAGCGTACCTCAAACACTTACTTCATCGCAATTTACAAAACACCTCTACTGGTAAATGTGTTCATTTAATATTACAACTTTTTACTTGGGTTTCATGATTTTAAAATGCAAGGAAACACAAGGAAACGACGTTGTTTTCAGTCACTAGATTTCACGAACTTTAAATGAAAACATAAAAAAGAACCCACAGCTGAACCGAACATAAAACGTCGATCGATCCGAGAACACAGGTAAACTTTTGACACTTTAAAGAAGGGAAAGTACACGGGACATAAAAAAAGGAACTTTGACAAACAAAACAAAACCGCACGACGCATCAGGTCAAGCAAAGAGATAAACGGTAGGCAGCACCGAAAATCATCTCGAGATGAGAGTTAATAATAAAAAAAAAACAATTCAGTTAAAAAACCGACCACAACTCTTCTTACTACAGGTGACACGGGGAGGGCAGAAAAAAAAGGTAATTTAGAAAAACTGACTCACTTCCACTATGTGCGTATTCCGTGCGCAACGGGAAATCGAACGTAAACGGGCGCCGAATTTTTCGATACGAGACGCTGCGCTGCTCTAATGCCTGCCGACTGAACGTGCGAAATGTGCTGCCGCGCTGACGGACCGCTGACGGAACAAAACAACGTCGACGACGACGACGGTGCTGCACCAGCTGCGTTGAACAACAAAAATCTGCGTGCACTTCGATCGCGCGGTGTTGCCTGCTCTTGCTGCTGGCTGCTTCACTCGGCTCGACGACTCAACTGAACACGGCGAGCTGCTCGACTGCTGCCCCGAAATATGTGTTAATCATTACAAGGCAAAAACTCGACTGGTTTTTAGAAAAAGGTTTTCGGGCTGCTCAAACTTTTTTAGACAGCCGAATAACATCATCCAGCACGCGGCACCGGGAGTGACGGAGCAGGCGCTAGGGGCGTGCGAGCGAGTAGGCGAACGTTTGAACCTCCGCACACCAATACCAACACGCTTCTGCAACAGCCGACGGACCGGCGATTACCGATTCGTGAACCGGTAATTTGACAGAGTTCGGTTAGTTGTGCTTGGCTCTCTCTTTCACACAATGATGAATTTTGGGAAAATTAAGCTGAATTGAAAAATATGTTCAAAGGCAAAGAAGTTTGTATTGACGAGACCTTTCATTTGAGGGGTCAATCGTAAAAATCGGTTCGATGGTTTAAAAGTTATAGATAAATTGGTTATCGTAGCTGTATTTTTCAAATCATGATTTGTCTAGCTCTTTCCCTGAGGCGCACCGCTCCACGCACTAACACCAACACACCACAATTGGTGTGAAGAGTGCGGCATACCACACCTAGTCTCGGATTGTGTGCTAGAAAGAGTTCGCTATATACGACGTTTCATAAGAAGAGAATAATTTGGTTTCTCCGAAAGAGAAGTGCGTGAGTAGAACAAAAAAGGACAAAAGACCTAGGCGAGAAAGAGTCGACAAGGATGATCCTCGTAAGGGAATGCACTACTTTTCAGCAGCTATCAATGTTATGATATTTTTAAAAACATTTTGTCGTTGACGTAGGAGCGCCTTTTTTTGAAAATGAAGAGATATTGAAACAATTCGTTTTAAAGTTGGGCTTAAAACAACCCTCATTGTTGAACTATCCAAAACATACTTCAGGTAGCCCATTACAGGCAGATTAATTAACAAAGTTTTTCAATTATTTGTACTCAAATGCTCAATCATTAAATTGATTTTTATTTAACGAACTCAAAGTTGAATATTTATTCAGACACAGAAACCACCCTGTAATATGGCGTCATTGATTATCGACACGCATCTGCTTGTGTGCAAACTACGATCCTAACGTTTAGCAACCCAACGAAACCCGATCGTCGATTGTACATGTATCTAAAGATGTATTTTTATGTGCAGATCGATCATACTCCCCATTTAGTTTTGATTGCTTCAAACTATTTTTTACAATTTTTACTGCGGTTTCTTTATGCTGCTAATAAATTTTTGCCTTTGTTTCTCCCTCTCTCTTCGATCGCTCCACGGTAGGGGAGGTGGCGAGGTTTTAATTTTTCCCCTTCCACGATCGATTTTAAGGACATTAAAAACAGGGTAAAGGATGTTTCACTCGGAGGTGCACACGGGACAGGGTTACACAAAAGTGAGAAAGCGAACCGAATGCCAGGATAACGCCTCGAACCAGGGGAGCAAGTGCGTAAGCGAAAAAATTACGCGTAATTCTGCGTCGTCGCAAGATTTTTTTCTTTCCATCCCTCTTTCGCTCTCACTCGGTTTCCCTTTTTTGTTAGTTTCCTTTTCCTCAGGATCAATTCGTCCTTTCCCGTTTGCATGTGTTGATGTTCGGGCGAGTCTTTTTTAGGATTTTAATTTTTTCTTCCCCCTTCCACTTCTTTGTGGGGTTGGGCGAAAAAAAACACTCCTTGCTCCGTGGGCTGATCGAAGAAAAGGAGTAGAACCCCTTTTTAAACTTTTTTTTACATCGAAACGTTTCTGAGCGGGGAGTTTTTCCGAGGATGTTCCGCACCGGAACCACCCGGACGTTGTGTGAGTTGGAGAAAGGAAGGAAATTTCTCGTTGCTATTGCTCCCTTTTCGCATCGTTGTTGCTTTTAATTCGTTAACAGTTCGCGTGGTGTTGGTTTTTGCTTTTTTTTGCTGTTATTATAATTTTTTTCCATTCTACATCGTTCCTTGTCCGTCCACCAATCGTTTGCATCTTAAATTTTCACCCTCCTTTCTTCGGGTCTTCTCATTCTACCACCTTGCTCCCGACGAGAAGGGTTGAGATGGTTCGAATTTATGTCGTTGATCAACTGTGGTCTTTGCTTCGCGATCCGCCGGCGGGGGGTTTTCCTCTTTGCTAGTCTCTTTTCTTCGCCCTGGATCCTTAAAGAAGCGCCTAGTCCTTTCCTTTAGGCCCGCGCAACTGGCGGGGGTGCGGAATTCTTTGGACATTTTTTCGTGGAGAAAAGTTTAAATAGATAGCAAACAAACACGGAGTGAAAAAGGATTCTGCATAGCCAGGGCGGAATGAGGGACTAGGCCGGAAGACGGGGGGAAAACCCGCGAGGAAACTGATTACATTTTTTGGAGATTAATTTAGGTTCTTTTTTATCGCTCCTACCCTCGTGGGCTTTGTGTCCAACCCTCCCACACCTTTGAAGGTTTTCATTTACGGGGCTGTTGTCTTTTTTCGCTTTCCAATTCGTTTCAGGTCTGGCCATCTCGGGCGCCACCTTCCCGTAACCGTTGTCCGGAACGACGGGAAAGCGTTGTCCTGCAGGAGGGAAGAAAGATGGCGCCTGGCTTTGACATGTGGCCCATCCAGGGTATTTTTCCAAAACCGACCTGGGTGAAGCAAGTGAAAGGGTTATTAAATTTCACCATTGAAATGAAAATTTAATGTCAGCCTGTGTTAAATAGGCTTTCCGGGATATTTTATTCAGTTTTTTTCGTTAGGTTTTCGTCTCCCATCTTGCAATGTATATCGAATCTTACTACAGCGAAAGACAAAACCACGGGTTGTGTTTAAAAGACGGAAGACGTTTTTATCTCCACGTGTCATGGAATCGCTGAATTTCACTACACTAATTCATTATGTAATATCTGAGATTCAATTTGTGATGCGGTAATATTGATTAAACATAAGTTTTTACTAAAGCACAGTTTGTACTAAAGTTTGTATTGTTACCTAAGGATCGCTAACTAACACGAATAAAAACCGAGATAATGGTCAAAGAAGCGGACGAATTTGGAAGCAAAACAATGATCATTCTCTTAGGGGGGAAGGGAATTTTGATTAATTCCTGAGTCCACTGAATCGTTATAAATAAATTTTGTAGAAATTTTTCTATTTAAATGTGGTACGAATTAACTCATCTACCTTTGAATATTTATAGATTTCTAATGTGTTGTTTGGAATATGTTATGTTTTGTGATAACTTGTGTTGATAATATTGAACCTTAAAAAGAAATAACACTTACTATTCATGTTGGAGTGTTCAGAATCATCGTTGGAAAAACTTCTTTGAAAAATATGAAAGTAGTTTTAATTATGTTTTAGCATCTTCATATGTGAGTATAATCCTTCAAAACAATTTATTAACAAAATGGTTACTGACCCAGCATGGAAAGTTAATTCGTACCGTTCTCATTTTCATCAAACCGGTGATAAGGGACTTCGGAACTAAATCAAATTTGCTACAAGGCAAAAACAAGGCAGGGTTGGCAAAAAGGGCTTCGTCTGTTGGACTCTCGAGTCATTGCAAAACGGTGCACCTTCGCAATATTGCTTGCCGGTGTGACGCCAAGGAAACGAAAGAACACAAATCAAAACCATTGAACATAACGAAAACAATATAAAACACATAGCAAACAAAAAAAACCTCCCTCCACAGAAACTGCACCGAAAAGCAGAACGCACTTTGTGCATCGATCAGCTTTAGCAATAATTTACAATCGAACAACAAGCTCCCGGCAGCGAAACGAACGCGTACGAATCGAGTACGACGATTGCGAATCAATTAGCAAAAGCATAAACCAGCGTTCACAAATCCCCCGGGAGGGCTAGTAAAAAAAAACAATTATAAAAGATTCTTAAAGTACATTATTGCAGAAGTAAACACAAACATAATTTACTAGGCAATGATCTATATTTCGAGAGTTATAATTCACGCTTCTAGTGAACTAAAATATAGTAGCCAAGAATTGTGGATTTTTTAAAAACAGTTCGTCAAAAAACATGACATACCTCGTATTAAAACAAGTATGCAAATTTGAATTTATCCATTTTTTTCGACTAAAATCGAGTGAAGCAACTGTTTTGCCTTTAAATTGCTTTCTTCAATAGTTACGCCAAGTTAAAGATTGTTTTAGTTAAGATCACCTTTGGTGCTCGAGTCATGCGCGACAACTTCTTGATTAAAGCCAGACCGTGGAAAAATAAACGTTTCGTTCTGTTGGCGCATAGTTGTTATTGTGTTTACCATTTGGCTTTCCTGCCGTGCTTTAGCCGCCAGCGTGTGACAGTGTGCCTTGGTGTGCCGGACGCGCACGCATCCACCGGTCACTGTGCGCATGTTTACACGCCGGGACACGACGATGGCCCATGCTTTGGCAAAACAATGCATCACCATTAACCATTGCTTGGTCTGTGCCTATTGTTTGCATGTTTCTTCGCTGGACCTTCGCCCGACTGCCACCCGAAATTGCAATACTTTCTCTCGATCCCACAAGAAAGGTAGCTGGTTGTCGTCGGTGTCAAAGCTTGGCCACCACCACCTTGGCGCTGCAGACCGAACGTAAGCGACAGGAAATGTGTGAATGAACGCCACCACCAAGTGGAAACGTGTTGTTTCGCTGCTCTGCTTTTATTTATACGTTTTTTTCCTACCTCTCCCGCACTGTTGCTAACGTTGGCCAAAGTAGTGTTAAATTATGAATTAAATTGTAAGTGAAACGTTTCCTTTTTTCCAAATTGTGTACTTCGTGGTTTTTTTTTCTACGCTGTCTGTTAACCGCCGTTTGTTCACCCCTTGCGCGAACGATTGAAATGTTCTTGTTACCACGTTGCCGGTTGACAAGATGTGTATATGCTGGCATGCAGCGCTGTCCAGGTTTTGTTGCCGGCTTAAGGGTTACGCGTTGAAGACGATTTTTTGTGTCCTTAGGTTGTGCACTGTCCTTCCGTTGCTCCTTTTTGCCTATGAGAGACAGTTTTGTTGCGGTTAACACAATTTGTGTTGTTGCTGAACCTCGTTTCCTATCCAACGTTCTTGAGGTTCTGGTCTTGAAGTACTCGAGAACAAAAACAGGCAAACAAATGGATGTTTTTTTAAAGGTGGGTCACAAAAAAGATCAAAAGATTCTTAACCCTTTGGGTGCGTACAAAGAACCGCAAACGAGTGCGTGTTCCATCCACCAGGTTTGAACGAACGCTGAGCTCAGATTTGAGGTGCATTTTCCGCTACATTCCTACCGAGTTCCGACGAGACGTTTTTATTTCGTATATAATGACATTTGCAAATGCATTCTGCATTGCTGCAGTCGTAACGGTTGATGTTATGATGTTACCAAACATTACGAACTTGTTCCCCCACCCTCCATCCCGCCCCCAGTCAAAGGTTTTCTGACTTTTCATGAATGAACGTGGGCTTCCTAGGTCGGAAAAACGGCTCCAACCAACGCGTTGCATTTAAAGCCCCTTATGGGAAAACGTTCAACGGATCCGATTGCAACGGAATTGACCTGCTTCGGTAACATTTAAATAACTGCAATTTAACCGTCGGTCGCACAATGTCCGCCAAAAGTTGTCGAATCGGTGGGGCAAAAATGGTCATTTCCTTTATCCAGCGGAAAGTGTTTTACCGAACTGCCCAAATTCGTGACTGCCGGCAATGCCAGCGATAAGAGACCGCGATTCCCTCGTCTTGGTGTACGTGATTTTTACTTGCTTTTATTTGCGCCTTAAAGTTGCCACTTGCGTCATGCGTGGAAGCACCGTGACCGATACGGCGTGTGTAATTCCGCTGGGCAGGTTTGAACTCTTCAACATCCTGTCCAAACTTTAAACTTTGCTTCTTGTCAGTCTTCTTGGCTGTCAATTCTTAGCGTAGACCTTAACACTAACTGTGCCGTTTGGATTGATGGTATCTTTAGCTGCTTTAGGCCTAAGGTTTAAAAAATTATTAGATGCAAATATTTATTGCCAAATTTTAATCTAACATATTCATTTTATGTTGTTCTTTACTTAACTCCGATTTGAACTAAGTTTATTATAAAAAAATATCGCTAATAGAATGTTTAGAAAGCACTTACAAAGTTAAGTTCCACAGATAATAACAAGATAGTAAACTGTTAAATCACAAAGAAGCATGTTTGCTATACAAAGCAAACAGTTTGACGCTAGTTTAATTGAAAATCAAGTCAGGCAAATTTCGTTGGAAATGGATTCCATAAAATAAATTGTTGAATCTATGCTAAAATTACTCCCGGTGGTACTCAAAAAACTAATAGTGTGAGGGTCGTGAATATTCTAGAAAAAATATAAAAATGTAATACGCAATATGCAATGTAAAGCATTGATTGCTTTTATGCATCGATTTACCGTTTTAAACTCCTTCACTATTTTGTATGCTTCTTTTTATCCCCTCCATGCAGCATTTAATCACAATCACATGATTAAGTTTTTACTGGGTTTCGCTGTAAACATTTTACCACAGTAAAGTTGCCATAATGGGTAAAAAATATCAATCAGAACCAGTTAACAAAATGAAGCATTAAAAAAAACTATCACACATTCTGGTGCTAAAAGTGTCTTACTCTCGACGCGAAGTGGTGCAAAAAAGTGTACACTTGTTGATCATAAACACGTTCTCCCAATGGTTGGAAAATTGTAACCCAATGAATTTCGGATTCCGTTTTATAAAAAATATCCTTCGCTTTGATGAAAAAAGTTCCAGCCACATCCGACAAAAAACTGCATAACAAGTTGTGTGAATGTTTTTATGTTTTCGCCTTTCCTTCGATCCCAATTTCGGATGGTGCATCGCTTGTGATTGACTTGGGAAGAGTCCAAAAGGACAATGCGAGAAAAAACTGAAGCAGATAAATAGTAATAATGAAAAAAAAGAGTCAGACTAACAACCCGTGCAGGATTTCCCTGCTTCGGGTGGAACGGTTTTAAGCACGCGCCATACCGTTATGTGCTTTTTTGCTGCTTTTGGACTCTATGTTTTGAGATGTTGTGCCTTACTCCAGAACTTCGTCGCATGTCGCCGGAGTTATTTTTCTAACGGGTATTTTTATGGTTCTGGCCGGTGAATTGGGTTGAATAAAAACAATGTGTTCGGTTATGTTTATTTTTAATTTTTATCATTTGAGGTAATGAAAAGCTCATTTAATTGAATTAGTTGATTAGCTGTTTGTTATGTTTAACGAAAAATTTGCATATTTATTCAAAGTAAATTCAACTGTATTTGTGATAAAATCTGTACCCGGTATCTGCATTTTTTCCACCTTCATGATAAACTTTGGTTTTGTTTGGGAACCATCGACCGCTATCAGCAGATGAGTAACCTTCACTTACTTGCGTACTTTTTGACGTATTTTCCTGGCGCAAGAACTTGTTCGTACGCGTTCGCCAGAACAGGAACGGCACCGCTTTTTTATCCCTGTCTACCCAACGACCACTTTTTCGTATGATTTGAACCCATTTCCAACGCTTTTATCACTCCTGGCACTTGCAAGCCGCAGAGCGACGCATGCCAATGGCATTGCGCGGTCAGAATGTGGTCCACGCTGGAACACTCGCTAAGAAGCTGCCACGTGCGCGTTTATCAGCCGCTCTTATCACGTGCCACAAGCGGGAGGCGCTTTAAACGCCGTGCAATTTGAACGGCCCGCGCACGTAAGTCATCTTCCGAAGCCGTTCGCTCCATTAGACTGGCGACCACTGGTGTTCTTTTCCGCATGAGCTTAAGCGACTTCAATAGTCGGAGCGAGAGGAAAGTGTTCTTGTTCAAGGCTGCCCGTGGGTCCGTTCGGTGTATGACATAATAGGTTGTGTTTCATCAAAAGTGAATACTAAAAATAGAACATGATCCAATCGGCCAGTTTCGTGGTCCCAAGAATTAGAGCAATGATTCGCGGCCTATCGGCTGTTGGAGAAGCGTACCAGATTGTAGCTGGAGTTCGAAATCTCCTCGCACGAGGATCTGACACGTATTGCTACGTAATAAAGGGACACAGGGAAGACATCGATCATAAGTTGCATCTTGGAGGATTTACGGGCGAGGCGCAAATATCGTGATTTTATTGGCGTTAGAAGTTTAGAAGTTGTGACTCTTGAGATCATCAGCATGGGCATTGTGTTGAAGCTAAACGTCCAAACTTTCCGATTCCTTGTCCGACCTCAGGATGGCTCGGCCTCTCGACAAACGGCGGAGAAAAGGGTCCGTCGTCTTATGCAAAGCGATTCCAGGACGAGCAGCGCCACCCTGACAGGCATATTATTATGGACCGATGTCCGTGCACCCTCGAGAGGGGTTCCAGCTCGGCGACGGCTTACGCTGCGTGTGAGCGTTGGTCGGACGTTTCTTTTTCCTGCAAATTATGTATATTCCACTAATGACGGAATGCAACCGAGAAAGAGAGAAAGAGTGAGGCGAGGCCCCGTGATCGACGACCGTTTGGCGGTGCGTTGGGTTTCGCAAATGGCCGTTAAAGATGCGAAAAAGCCATAAATTTCCTAAGAATAGGCGCGTCGGATGCTGCAGCAGGAGAAACGTAAGTTGCGATCTCCGTCCCCGGACGTTTGGTTGGGATGATAAGTTTTGGGATCCGGAGTTTTTGGGGTCAGAAAGGTCGGTAACCGACGTTTTCGAACAAGTTTGCTGGAACGTTGGCTGATTCGAGAAACGGGGAGTTTGATGGAGAGGGTCTTGCACTAGGTAACGGTGGAAGGTTCACCAAAACCGATTTTCAAAATTTAGGAGTCTGCGGTTCTCCTTCCTTTTGGTTTTGAAATAAATTTAATTATTCGTAAGTGAAAGAAGTATTTCTCCAGTATTGTCCATTCCTTTTCCATGATCTGATTCCTAGATACTTCATTCTTGATTAATCTGATTCGCTGTCTAGTATATGCATAGGTTTTAATGTTGTATGACTGAATGTCTACAGCAAGTAGAGGGGTCAATTTCAAAATATTCACGAATTACGTACGATCGGCAGTTGCAACGAGATCCAAGAACGTAATCTTAAACAAATCCCAAGACCCGCATTGAGACGGCGAATGTCGTTCGCCAGAAGATTTCCGCGTGGCGATCAATTAATATCTCTGACAAGCATTTTGTGCGACTCATCATCCGATGCTGGACGTCTGTGAACGTGCACCGGGCAGGACTGGAGAGCTCAATACAAGCGTAATAACATAATCGGCCGGGACGAAGGAAATGAGGATCGTTGAGATGGACCGGGAAGGCTCGTCCTGATGGTTCCGCGTAGCGCTTAGGATGTTCCCGGACGGACAGAAGAGAAGAAAGAGGTCCCTTTTTCGGGGTGCTCTAGCTACCTGCGCACCGTACGTCGTCGGGATGTTGAGATTCCTGCCGATGCTACTGCGGGTCCCTTCGTCGACCGGTTGCGATTGTTCTGCTCTCTTATGTAAAAGCACATTTTCCCACGTTTTTTGCTGCACGCTGCCTGCTGCCGGTAGACCACTGCCTGCGGCCCTTCAGCCCGGCCGGCACCAAGCGTTCCTCCGGTCCGTGCCCGTCCTCGTCCTCCTCAGGGTCCCTTCCACTGAGCTGCCGGAATTTTGCATCGTCCTAGCAGCGGGTGAAGCCGTCGCTGACGAAGTCGATGATGAGCGTTTTTGTTGGAGGGTAAAAAAGTAATGCAAAGGTAAAGCAAGAAGCATTTTCGTTAAGAAAAAATGTGAGTAAACCGGTCTGGAGAAGTAGGCAACGGGAGCATGTCGAGAGCATGACGATCAAATCTGGATCGTGCCGCCAGCCGTGTGCGCACATGGACAATCATCGGACGATTTTTTGTTCCCTTTCCTCCTGTTGGCACTTCATTTTTGCTTTTCTTTCCTTGTGCTGTTTGACAGAAGGATAATTTTTTCCTTCATCCTCCTTCGTACGACGGGCGATTTTCCTGTTCGTGGGGCAGGTTTGGTAGGATAGGCTTAAATGCATGATCCGTGCCTGATGGCGATCCGTAGTCCGGTGCAGTCCATCTGTACGTTCTGATCGGTTGCGTGATTTGCATGCGACCACCACTGATCGTGAAATTCGATCTACCATCGCGGTAGATCCCTGGGGATTCGTTGGAAAACGGGTGAGTAGCTGGGTTCGTTTGAAAGGACGGTAAGGCGGTTTGCCTCAAATCTTTTACTGGAAGAACTTTCATTATTATAGCACAAATTTCATAATTTATTATTTTCGTTTAAGAGAAGCTATAATAATTTCATATAATAATAGCAAGAAATGGAAGTAAGCAAGAAAATCTTACACTCATCCATAAACTACTTAACAATTGTTTCGATAAGTAAATGTGTTCAGTTTATGACGAAAATTATAGATGATGATGATGATGATGATGTTGGGGGATGAGTCTATGAAGTTTTATTTGTGCTTAGCATGTACAGCATAGAGTTAAGTATGGTACAATTAATCTTCAATATAATAGTTGTGCCTCATGGTGGCCTAAAATGAATCTTAGTTTGAAAAACAAACTAATCTGGAGGTAAGAAATATTTATATTACCAACCAAGGTATACCCAAAGCTAATTTACAAAGAAGTATCTATTAGATACTAGTTGTTGACAACACTTCACCAGTTATGAGTGATCTGATAGCTTAGTTTGCTATCTAATAACCTGGGAGTTTAATTGGTTGTACTGTATTTACAAATTTGTATTAAACTTTGTAATGTACTGTACCAAGAACGTATAAGTTATCAACATCTCCGTGTTGAAATTTCATTACTGAAACTCTTTTGCTTTTCTCTTTTGCTGGCGTTTGCCGACATATTGAAGACACAAAATCAAATATCGGATAGAAAGTATATATCCTTCTTGTAATAAACTCAATATGATTAATTGTACCAATCCTTCCAAAGCTTTCGCAAATACGGCTTTCCTATTCTTCCTTCTTTTCTAGGTACACTTTTCACGCACAACCTCGTTTCCCACGAGATCTTACCTTCGTTAACGAATGCTATTCGCCACGTATCATTCTGCAAGGTGTTTCCGGGATCTGATACCCACCAGCTCCTCCCGGACGGTATCGAAACAGGCAAGAATAGCCGGTGGCGGTGGTTTACCGGGCGAGGACCCTGTGAAGAAAGTACACGTTCGATTGCTACCGCATCCTGTCCCGGCCAATCACGGTACTCGTTGTTGCAGCCAAAACCGATCTGATTTCACCGTGGGCGAAGATTTAACGCATCCGTGGTGCCGTCGATCCAGGACCGATCCCAACTGAACTCAATCGAAGGAAGAGAAAGCCCGCGCACTTCACGGGAAGTGCAGCCTTCACGGGAAATGCATTTCAATTGTGCAATGCAGCAGCGTCAGGCCGGATTCGCTCGCTCGATCATTCTGCGGAGATCGTGGAGGGCAAATGGAGGACGTGAGCATAAAAGGCCAGGAGGCAGGATCCGTCGATCGCGTATTGCCCCGCGGCTATCCTGGTCAGGCAGAGGAAACACCTCCCTTTCTCATCTCGCTGCCGTGGCCCATACACCGGGCGGATTATGGCACGCAACTTCAAAACCGGTGTCGGAGGATCGAAACGAAGGAAAAACGCGAATGTTGCAACTTAAACTTGATCATCATAATGAGCGGGTTGATGAAGGAGAGGTCAAGTAAGTGAAACAAGTAAAAGGAAGTGTGTAAAAGATGATTGTTTTTCCATAAATTTCCACTCGAACTGGAACGGATGACCATCACCTTAACGTGGCGTTATAATGAAGGCACAAACATGTTCCAACTTTATTCTACAGCGCATACTTTATTTAAGTGAATTAATAAAGATTTAATCAAATTGGGTGTCGAATGGCTGCTTTTTGGTTGCTTGTGTGCATGTGTGTGTGTCAGTTGATGGTTTTCAATTTAATCACGGTTTTGGAGGAGTTCACTCGGACAGGAAGCAAGAATGTTTTAATTAAGCGCTTATGAGCGTCGGTATCGTGATTTCGCAGTCGGGCCCGTTGTTTTTGGCAAAAACTGGTTTTTACTGGAAATTATGTTGATCATGCTGAGGGAAGCTGCATCGGAACAGCTATCGTGGGTTCGTTATCGACGGCAGGTGCATTTCTTTGCGTCTGTTGTTAAGTGTATCTGTACAGAATCCGAGTCAGAGAAAAACTTCACATGAAAGTTTTTTATTAAATGTTGTTGAATAACTTTGCTGAATTCTGAAATTTATTCCTACATTGAAGATGTGTAGATAATTTTGATTTATGACAGATTTTCAGATTATGCTTGAATAAAATAAATTCAGTAATATTGACATATCATACCAAAATTTAAATAAGCTTTATAAATTCGGAATAAACTAATGTGAAATGACAGTGTTCCAAACAACTCAACAGCTATAAAATACTCTAGCTATATAAAATAGATTTATATAAAATAAATTTCTCTCTAAGATTTGAAATGAAAAGATTCGCCAAATTGTTCTCGCTTTTTCGCAATGAGATTGCGAAATGGTACCGAATACCATTTTCACTTTCGATCATGCTCGGTTTCGTATTGAGAGTGATTCCCTAAACGGATTCTACTTTGTCGTTCTTTTCTTTTCCGAGTCGCGGGCTACTCGTCTTTCAGTTCCCGGGCTGTTTCGTCCTTTCGGGCAAATCTCGGTCGTGCCTGTGGGAAAAAAAATCTCCCGGAACAGTTCACTGCTACTTCCTGACGTAGACCTCACCGTTGTTGCACAACAGTCGTTCCACCTGAGCGGCACCGTCCCGCGCCCTTTCAACAATAACGAGATTAAGCAAACTAATCTCCGATTTCGGGAAATGGGAAACCACTTTTGAGCCCGGCACAGCATCGTTTTTTCGTTCGTGGGTAGAAAAAAGAAGGTGTGTAGAGTGGCGGAACGGACCTTCGTGGTACACGGTAAAGCGGAAACTCAATGGTACGCATGTCAGTCGGGCACAATGGAGTCCCAACAGGCAGGATACGCTCTCTGCGGGTTCCCAAGGACCTCAGACAGGCAGAAGCTAGATCCTTTTGTGTACTGATTTAGATCAACCATAGCCTTCGTGGAGCTACAATTCAACTGTACACCGATCTGTGAA
>KE525181.1:428014-449207 GCA_000441895.2 Anopheles sinensis | reverse complement strand
GGAAATTATGTTGATCATGCTGAGGGAAGCTGCATCGGAACAGCTATCGTGGGTTCGCTATCGACGGCAGGTGCATTTCTTTGCGTCTGTTGTTAAGTGTATCTGTACAGAATCCGAGTCAGAGAAGACTTCACTTGAAAGTGTTTAGTTATATGTTGTTGAATAAATTTGCTGAATTCTGCAATTTATTTCTACATTCAAGATGTGTAAAACATTTTGGTTTATGACAGATTTTCACAATATGATTTTGCTTCAATAAAATAAATTAAGTAATATTGACATATCACACCAAAAATTTAAATAAGCTTTATTAATTCGGAATAAACCAATGTGACATGACAGTTTTCCAAACAACTCAACAGCTTCGATCGTAGCATTTCGAAATGCTTTTCTTGCTAATCTGCTAACTTCATATTCTGAAAGTAGATTTCCCTTTCCTGCTGTTGGCACTTTGAAATGAAAACATTCGACAATTTTTTTTTCACTTTTTCGCAATTAGATTGTGAAATGGTACCGAATATCATTTTTACTTTCGATCATGCTCGGTTTCGTATTGAGAGTGATTCCCTAAACGGATTTTACTTTGTCGTTCTTTTCTTTTCCGAGTCGCGGGCTACTTGTCTTTCAGTTCCCGGGCTGTTTCGTCCTTTCGGGCAAATCTCGGTCATGCCTGTGGGAAAAAAAACCTCCCGGAACAGTTCACAGCTACTTCCTGACGTAGACCTCATCGTTGTTGCACAACAGTCGTTCCACCTGAGCGGCACCGTCCCGCGCCCTTTCAACAATAACGAGATTAAGCAAACTAATCTCCGATTTCGGGAAATGGGAAACCACTTTTGAGCCCGGCACAGCATCGTTTTTTCGTTCGTGGGTGAAAAAAGAAGGTGTGTAGAGTGGCGGAACGGGTCTTCGTGGTACACGGTAAAGCGGAAACTCAATGGTACGCATGTCAGTCGGGCACAATGGAGTCCCAACAGGCAGGATACGCTCTCTGCGGGTTCCCAAGGACCTCAGACAGGCAGAAGCTAGATCCTTTTGTGCACTTATTTAGATCAACCATAGCCTTCGTGGAGCTACAATTCAACTGTACACCGATCTGTGAATGCAGAAAGCTGGACAGGTCATTCAGGTTGGACAACAGGGACGATAATTACCTTCTGCTTTGTATTGGAATGGATATTTTTTGTCTCTGCCCAAAACCACAAGTCAATTTGAGCGGTTAGCTCAGGTTCAGGGGCTCAAAACGTGCGAGCAGCATACGCCAAACTAACGGAATTCGCAACGCCAACGCCAAAAGTTTGCTCGCGAAGACGTCCACTTCCTGCTTGAACCAGCTTCACCGTTCGGAACTTATTCGCTTCCCACCCACCACTCGAGTCGACCCGTGGAGTGGGCTCGTCTTCATTCATGACTTCGTTGAGGTCTTAAGTGTTGCCGTGAATATGTTTGTTTACATCCAACCACATATATTAAATTTCGAATGCTCGTACGCAAATTTATGCAAATTCGAACACAGAGCCCGTTTGTAACCAGTTCTTGACTGAAATCGTTCGCATGAGATTTGAGAGTGGCAACGAGGGTACTCAGTTGGAGTGTGTCTTTCCTTTCTGTTTCGGTCCATCGGCTTTCGTAGTGTGAATAGACGAACAAGTTTAAAACCAAACGCAGGTGCAAAAGTAAAGTGAGAACTAGTTTTTATATCTAAATTTTCATAACTTACCAATATTCTCAAGGAAATAATTCTTTGCTGGTGATTTAGCATAAGCTTCACCGTATACAATTATTGTAAATTTGTTGGTTTGTATTTTAGATTTGTTTGATGAGCAAAGAATGAAATCTTGGTAATATAAAGTATGTAATGTGGAAAATAATCCCCACTTGTCAAACAATATTATAAAATATTATGAAAAAATTGTTTTAGTTGTCAAGATGGTGGACGTGTATAAGGAGGAACTTTTTCATGGTTGATTAATCATTTTAAAAAATAATCTGAAGGCATGTTGCAACAGGTTACAAAAACATTTTCCATTTTATAAAAATCAAAACAACAGCGAAACGCACAATCAATCCACGTGCCGTGCACAATTCGATTTTAATCACAATGAACTCAGGTAACCGTCGGGAATATCCTTCAGTTCCAGATCGCGTGCCGGCCAACCGAACACTGTTGCAGCCAATTTCCATCGATCCATTTTCCGACACCTTGTAACCGATTGTCAAATTATTAACTGGCGTTATGAAAAATCGGCACAATGGGCATTTGCGGTTGCGGTAGGGCATTGTGCGGTCCTAAACAGGACGCGGACGGCGTGTCCCCGAGGTTGTACCCCGAAAAAGGGGTTGGAAACAGTATACCTTTTCCTGTTTTTGGTTCTCATCCCCCGAAACCGATCTCTTCGCCGCGTCAGTATCGATCAACCAATAATCCACTGTCGTTCGGGGAAAAAGAAAGAGACGATTCTTCCCCGTTTTGCCGCACACGAGGCATCGAAAGGAGCGTCATTGTTCGATGCTCTCGTTTGCCTTCTCGTCCCGTACAAGCGACCCGTTTTCCAGTCGGTTTTTCTTGCAGCATCGAGCGTAACTTAGAAGGGGGTAATAAATGCCGCTGCCGAAGGCATAAAGGCCGGTTAATTCATCGATCCTTTAATCAGGGCAATAAAAGAAAATCGGCGAAAGGAAAAGGATTACCCGGGATGCGGCAAGGGACGGCTAGAGGATGAAGTGGGAGCAAAACCCGATGCATTACCACAAAACACAAGTCGGCGACACCTTCGGAGGTTCTTTGTAGTAAGCACACGACCTGTCGTCAGTGGTTTTCTTTCTTCGTTTCGATTATCCTTTGTCACCGTTTTGCAAAGATGCTTTCGATGACGTTGGGAAGGAATATGTCACGGGAGGTTTCATAATGAATTTCGTTACGAAGAAACGGGGTGTAGAATAGGTTAATCATCACGAATTTCATGGACCGTTATCTTGTTTTCGTTCACAATGGTGTCACATTCTCAATTGGTTCATATTTTTAATAACTTTTCAGTCACAAACCTTTTCATTCAGGCAAGTGTCCATCTATATTGATATACTTTTGGGCTAAAACAGGGCATCGCTTAGGCTTTCATTTTTCCGGATTGGAGATTCCCTACGTTCCAACGCTGCACATGGCAATTTAGGTTATTTTTTAGGAATGGGCATTTGAAGCCCGGCTTATAAGGTACACCTATCAATCATAATAAAGCTTCAATTAGCTTTGTAGCTGGTGTTGTCAGCGTATTGATCATATTAATTTTTTTTCTGGTGGTTTCCACGTCGAACGGGTTGGGTACGAATTAATCCTGGCATTGAAGGTTTTTCTATCGGGATTTTTATCCTGTGAAATTTTATGCATATTTTATTGTCACTGGTATTCAAATGAAAACGGTTGTAGGGGTGCTGCGCCGAGATGAGATTATTTTACGTTATAGTTTAAAATGAGCCACAATAATTTCTACGAAAATAAAATAATTTTGTTTGGGAATCGGCTTGTGTATCAAACTAGAAACTGTTTTAATGGTCAATTCATTCATGTAATGACGCGAACTCTACGTAGCATCATTACAGTTATTGATAACGACAATGTTGCTCTTTTTAACGTTATTATTGATAGTTATTGATAACGACAATTTTTACAAAATAGAATCACAAAATCAGCGTAACAATTGATAAGAGCAATAAAATTAATTAGATAAAACATGAAGAAGTCTACAAATTATTTTTTAGTTTTCAACTTAACAACTTTCTCGCTGATTTCGAGCGAATCAACAGGATTCACCATTGATTTGCTGGGTATACATTTTTGAAGAGAAATCTGCCCACAACTTCCTAGAATTCTGTTTTAGCATAAGGCTTGCTATCCTACCTGCAAGCACTGGCCGCGTCGTTATATTTCTCCATTTCAATCAGTTGCATTCGCACACCAATAAACGACAAAAGATACAAAATCGCAACCAAAAGGGTCGGTCACGGAGCAATAAATTATAATCATAGCGGTATCGGTCGAAGTTGGGTCGCCTTGGCCGATGCTGGGCGGATTTGCAGGAACGCTTTGCTTTTATTTTGTTTCAAAATGTTGATTGCCTAAAAAAGGTTGCAGAGCCTGGTTTCGCACCGGCGCATCTTCGCGAAATGTAGTATTTCGCAGCTATCCGGCCCGGCACCCGGCGATTTGGCCGAAAATCGGTCCCCATCGGAGGACCGTAAAATAATGCCTCCAACGCGAAATCCCCAAAAAATCTGACGATCTCCTAAGCGATCGTCGAAAGTCGGTACGAAGCACGATAGTGAGTTGCTTAGAAACGGGTTGAAAGATAAATGCAAACAAACCTATTCCTTAAACCGCCGCCGCTAAAGACACCGCCCCGATGGGAGCAAAGCCCCGCGAAGAAGGAAACGATCTGGTTTGAGGCCGGGGCGAGGATAGGACCGGGACCAAAAACTGGTAAAAGCCAAAAATTTGCAAATCTTTTTGGCGAATGGGCGGCGGCGACGGTCGCGGCATCGGACATATCTTGCGCTATCGAGGTCAATGCACTTCTTCGCGCGCGCGGAAAACTACTTTCAAATCGAACTATGCGCCAGCAAAGTGTCTAGCCGGTTGGGTTCGGGACAACCAGGTATCGGTTTTTTGGGATGCCGTGCCATTCTCCTGACAGGTTCTTCTTTCATTTGCGCGTGTTTGTTGTTTTCCGATGCGATCGCGACGTGCAAGGGAGAAAGGACGATTTTATGAAGCGCCCGCGGCTTCACGGTGACGGTCGCGCTGTGCGGTGACGGCGTGAAGCGAATGTGAAATCCGGCGCATAAAACATGCCCCGGCGCAGCGAAATTTGCGAATGACGGTCCGACTCCTTATCGGCCATTAGGCATTGTTGGATGAGAAGAAAGGAAGGGCGGGGAGGGAGGTCCGAGGAATGCTTAACTGCAATCAGCGGCACATAGACGGCGAGATATTAAAGTTATGCAGATTGATAGTGGAAATCAGTAGGCTTTTTGGTGGGTTGTCGGTGATTACTGGATATTCGTGCAGTCAGGATTTGGGGAATGAGGGAAACTAGTTTTTGTCAAAAGCGGACTTGTCAGAGTAGGTTTGTATCGAGGGAGGAGCTTGAACGTCCTTTTTATTTTATTGATTTAATGTAATCTCTGGAAGATATAGTTTTCATACATACAAAAAATACTTATTTTAAAGAATAATTGGTAACATACTTAATTGTTGGTTTATTATTTTATTCGCTAACCAATTACTCAATATATAAATATTTTTTAGTCCAATCCACTTTAGTTCAAAATGCACTTTAGTTCAATTTCATATAATGTTCTCGTAGACCAATGGAAAATTTAAAATGGGTTTTGTTTTGTAATTGTACTATTTTTTTCTATTTTTTACATTTTTTTTCTTGGCGTAACGACCAACTTGGGCATGCCTGCCCGTTAAGGGCTTTAAAGACTGTTTTCCCTTATGTACGTGGATAGTCACTCCTCTCGTACAGGGGAGGGTCCGGTCTCGGATGGGACTCGAACCCACGCCGTCGAGGTCATGGGCCGAGATTTTTTACATTATCTTTCATTATTGGGTTTGAAACCCATTGGAAAGCAATGACGGTTTTGTAATCCGGTATCTTTGAGATCGGTAATTTTTTTGGACGAAGAATTTATCGATCATAATCACAAAATTTCATTCAAAATCATATTTACTTTACTTAGTTTATAATATGTACAAGATGTGCGAACTTCTATCCTCTAAGTTTCAGCACATCTCATCATAATATTGTTGAATGCAGCATTTTGTTAAGTATACTTGGCTTATCACACATGTTTAATCTTTGTGACCGATGTTCGGACCAACTTCGGTGATGATTTTCCCCGGATGCAATCAATTAATTTTCTTGGCGGTAACTTTTCTCTATCTTTTTCTGTTTGCCACCATCTTGACTTTCTTGCGCAATCTGCAGTTCCCGCCACGGGGTAGCCTTCCCGAAATGGCTGCCCTCGGCTCGGGTAATCCCACTCGGGAAACACCCATACCGCGAGCGTCCGAACTGGACAATCGCTAACTGAACGCTGCCCGTAATGATTATATAATTTTCCTTATGATTAATAATAGAACATGCCTTCTGGCCGTGCTGCATACGACCTAGTGTGTGAGTGTGTGCGCACCGTTCCGCCATCTTCTCTTGGGCAGCGATGCGGCCGATCAGAAGTACCGCACTTGGCCTCCAAAGCTCAACAGTTGGCGTCCCTCTGGGCGTCGTGTTCCCCGGCTGCCCGAAACGCTCCCTGCCGCTCCCTGCCGCACCTTGGCGAGTTTATTAACTATTATTAAATTATTTGGCTCCCGGACGGTTCATTCCATGCGTCATCGTCGTCGTAGGTCGTGGATTCGGATAGTGCGTTAGCGACCAAAGCTGGCCAAAGAAATTCCGTCGTAAGTATGAGCCGTAGCACCTCCGGTTCTCTGGCCGTGTGGCGGTAAAATAATGAGACCTCGATGAGGCGTGACGCTTCGTGCTACGATTTTCACGGTTCCGTCGTGGCAACACGTGCTGCGGTGCTAATCGACCGTTCGAAAGTGGTCTTGAAGTTGAAGTCGGCTAGGAAGTGACCGAGACCGAGGGGTAATATGCAAAGATTATGGAAAGAAGGAATGAATTAAGTGGAATTCGATAGGAATTAATTCATAAAATATTGCCTTTAAAATTTTAGAACTCAAGTAAAACACTTGAAATATGACACTGCATATCAATAAATGGACTAAAAATTTACAAAAGGATTTGTTTCTACTTGAGATTTAAAAATTACAAAATTATTTCCCACCACATACAAGTACAACAGAAGTTTCTTAAAAGTTTTCTTCAAACATGGTGTCGATTTGCTTCTGCCTAATCTTGCGAAGAAGAAGCGCTCCTCTAATGATGGTTTCCTCCGACGGCACATGGAGTACGCGTGCGCCGTTGGCGCTTCCAGTGGCTATAATTATCGCTCCGGGGTAATAGTAAAGAAAAATAAAACTGGAAAGTTGCGGGCTGCTGGTGGAGAGCATTTTGGGAGATTTTTTTTTCGGCCGCTTCCTTTAACCATATGATGCTGCAGTAACGTAGCTTTTTTCCTCCTCGCACTTCGGTATGTTATTAACAACTTCTGGATCTTGGGGCGTCATTAGAATTGGAAGGCTTGCGTCTCCGTAGCCCTGACTTGGTTCGTAATTATGATGCTCGCTGCCCTTTTACCCTGCGGTCCTGGCTGCTCCTGTGGCTCATCATCACGGTGGGCTAGTTTAATTAGTTTCATCGGGTCGTGCAGGGAAAATTTGTGACTAATTTGAAAACGGTTTCGGTTATAGGTGTTGGACAGATCGCACCCTATTACTAACCGTGTTGCGAGGAAGCTGTGTTTTCTAAAGAAAGATTGTTTTTTTTCTTTAAAAAAGTGTAAAATTTGGGAAGAAAACAACAACTGTAGGCAAATAGAACAAACCAACAGCGCAATACAACTGTTTCATGAAGCTGTTTTGTGGTATCGATAAGGTTATTAACAGCTATTAAAGCATTTTTCTTTTATTTAGTTTTATTCCTCTTAAAGTCCTTTCAACTGATATGATAATTTAAATATTGTAGGAATGTTTCAACATTTCTTCGCAAAGTGTTATTTTAAAAGGTTAATGGTATTACTACCAAATGCATTTCTTCAGATCCTACCATTACATTGGAAGTTAACATCTCAACACGAGAAGACATTTATGTCGGTAAATGGTAATGCATCAGTCTCATTTTAGTTGTAGTTTTATTCGTTTATTTTTATAGCAGTAACAACCCCGGAAAAAATAAAGACAAACCTTAACCAACTATTAAGTCACCCTGGGCTGACAGCGAAACGACAGTCCCCCTTGTCGGAGAGACACCTGACACTTTCGGTGGGCAGTAAAAGCACTTTCGGCAACCATGGCAGCCTGTTGCCTAGACTGACGCCGTCATTCCATCAGCTGGTCAACCTTCTACGGGTCAGCGCAACATACTAGTGCAAAGTGGGTAACTAGCAGCACGTGTTGTTTGCAAATGGAGGTGGCTTACATGCATGACGCCACGAATTCCCAAAAACAAGAAAAAATTACACAAAAGTAATGTGTGCGTTCATACATTGTCTCTACTAATTAACCCCTTGGACCCCAAATGTGGGGACAGTTTTGGAGAACCGAGTAAAAATGTTTCACAGCCCACAGTAGGAACCCCGAACCAGATCGTCTGCTGGAGATAATTGATCCTACTTATCGCACGGGATGTCATTTTGGGGCAGTTCGTCACTTTTCCCAACGGTCACTAGACATAACAATCGCGTTATCAGGATCCGGTGTGTGTAACATCGATTTCCGAGGAACTACATGACAAGCTGCCATCTCTATGGCTTGGACCTTTGCGGTTGCGCCTCAGTATCTCGCTGGTCTTTCCTCGATGGGCAGGTTTTACTAGGAACAATTAAAGGCGCACATTGGCAGCAGCGGCTTCAGCAACCTTATCCATCTGGTGGCGTCCCGAAGGCTCCTAGACTCGCATGTCCACCCTTGCGTAACCTCTGGCCGATGGCGTTGGGGCTTGGCGCGAGGTTTCTTTAATGCGCGCGAGAGAGTTTTATTATCAGTAACAATTATGATACTTCTTTTTCTTCCAGTTCTGTCTCCTCGGCCTGAATGCGCTGTTGGCTTTGGTCGAAAACGACAGAGCTCTCAAGTTCATAGCTGCACGTAGCGGTGAACTAGTGGAAGTAATTTGGACTCACCGAAGCGCCTGCACGAGGAAGTCCAGTGTTTACTGGCCGGCGCAAGCGGCACTGAACCAATTGCGTTGAACGTGCCACAATTTCTCGTGCGGTTCAAGTTTAACTGCCACGCATCCGAGCACAATTACGACAGGATTAATGCCGGCGCAGTTTAATTTCCCTCCCGTTACCAGAACAACCTGCCTGGCCGGAAAGGCCTCAGCTTGCAATATATCGTGGCAGAATTTGGCGTTCAACCCCTTGGGGGGAAAGAAATTCAATTCGCCACCATCGAGATAATCTTTCGGCGGTACGCTCAGCGACCACCACTTGCATCATTCCGTCGCGTAGAAAGTGCGAGCACTGAGTGCGTGCGTTCGGATATTTCGGCTTCGGAAAGGATATATTTCTTTTATCATCTTCTGATACGCGGTCTTCTAGTGCGTCAGCAGCGCCTATTAATGGTGCATTTTACCGCAGGTGCTGCACAACTTTAAGTACTGCCGGTTCTGCCTCCTTATCGCCACCTTCTTGTAGCTTCCGTTCGGCAAGTGTCGAAGGCAAACCAGTTTGTTTTTTCTTCCACTTCCTCAGGGGTGCTTTACACTGCCACACACACTTGCTCTCTCACATTGCCATTTTGGTTCACCGGTATTACTACGTTGGGTTGAGTTGGATTGGATTGGGGCCGAGCGCTTCACTAAAAAGTGGCAGCTTCTATAGATAATTTAATAAACGACACGTCGCGCGAGCTTCGACGAAAACGGGTGATATCTTCATTGCAAATGGCGTTGTATAATTCCATTAATTAGTACAATGCGCGTCCGATTGTGCAGGGTCTCGGTCAATGAAAATGTGCATAAATGTTTATTAAACAAATCGAGAAATTATTTTTTACAAATTGCGTTAAAGTTATTTTTATTACCAATGGAAATCGATATAAGTGAAATTGCAGAATTGAACAGTGATGGACTGTTAAAAGACACCTTTTGACGTGGGTTTTAGTTTGAGCTTTCAATCATTTTTTTTAAGTAGGGACAAACTTATTGAAAATGCCTTAGCACTCTTCAGATTCATTTTAATAAAATAAGCTCTTGTAATAAGCGTAACACAAACCTGTAAAACAAGATTATAAACTTGAATTGCATCTACATAACGATGAGTTACAAGATTCAAAATCATTCAAATTATGCAAATTATGCTTTCTCATTGACATTTTGCAGTTTTATTGAAAGAGTTAAATTAAAAAAATCCAAACATAATGTTTATGAGAATGTAATAATTTTATTTAGCACATTCTTCTTTTTGCCTGCAAAGTTTTATCTTTTGGTATGAGGTGGCATATTATCGTTTTATTAATTGTTCTGCTTTACAAATTAATTGAATTCCCCCTGAAAAAAGCTCGTGAAAATGCAAGTGCTTTGTGTACCGTCAGTCATAAGGTAAATGACATAAATACTTTATTGCGCGTGAAATTAGTTATAGGTATCAATACTTAATAAGTAAAATAAATGTATGAAAACGTCAAAAAATACGACAGACAGCTTTTGATGAAGTTCAAAGCCCTAAATCAGTATACGCTTTCGTTACTGCCTCCAGCAAGCATTCCAAAATCAGATCCAGATTCAAATCACTATGTAATCCAGAAGAAAACAAGGTTTATTTTATCTCGCATCTTCAATCGAATGCACCAGATGGTGCAGTAGAGCTCGCTAGAGTGTGAGAAAAAAAGCCCACATCGATCGACATTCTTCGTCCTCCGACACCATTAACCACTTGTTGTTACGTTTCCTGCGCGCCCCGTCGGGCCACGGCTCGGGACGATACTTTTCCTTTCTTTCGTCACCGGGCGGGTCCATGGCGGGTCATTTCCTGCTATCCTCGGGATCCTGTTCGTCCTTTACCCGGGATACGAAGTGCCGGGACGTGGCGAACCTAATATGTTTCAATCGTCATAATAAATGCCTCGCTTGGGGATCGAATCATTTCCGTGGGAGAGCGTTGAGTGCGTGAAATTTTCCATTTTTCTCGTGCGCCTTCCCTCTCCCAGACCTCGGGCACTTCTTTCCGCACCGACAGACGATCAGTCAGGGGTGTTTTCCGAATGGAATGATGTTTTGTTGAATCTACCTTTCCTTCAGCTTCTTCAACCGGCTGCTTATGAATGAATCGAATACTCCTTCGAGAGCATCATTACAGATCGGTCGGTGGTTGGTGCGTTCTCCTCCCGCCTCTCGAAGCCTCCCCTGGCGATCCTCCATTCCCGATCATTCCGCACCGTTCGTAATGGTATGTGAGGCAGTAGGGAAGAAAATGTGGTTTCACTCCTCGAAAGATTAAAAGCAGATTAGATGGGGCTCTCGGATCAGCTTCTCGTGGTAGCGAACGATTTCATCCAAGGGACTCCGGGTAATGTTCCCGAAGGAATGACACGCCGAAGGAAAGATGAGAAATAATAAAATTCCGACCGAACCTTTGCCACCAAACGCTTGCTCTCTAACGACGTTGCAACGCACCATCAGTGAAAGGCAAAGAAACAACATATGTTCTGCATGCTAGCCAGCCTTGGACGGGTGCGTTCTTATCGTTTTGCCCTAATGAGAATTCTGATGATCGTCCCCGGCACACACATACGCACATCATTGACTCCGGCATTACACTTGATCTTCGAGCCAGATGTGACGGTTTTGAGCTGCCGGAGTTCATTTATCTTCTGAAGCGAAGTGGCATTTGCGCAGGTTATGGGCGGGATAAAGGGTGTGGTGTTGGCCAACCTGGTTTACACTTTCACTGTTCTAATGAATGGTTATATTATTTTTTCCTTTTATGTGTTTTTGCTTTGAAATAGTTTTTATGATACTTGAAATACGCATTAACTTTCTTATTTACTATGGGAACCGCACATCTCAACAACTATGTTGTGGAAAACCCGAGATAATTCTATATCTTTGAACTAAGAAAGCAATGGTTATTTTTATAGTGCCTTTGATAACACAAGACTTTGACTCAGTTATTGCTTCGGGTAATAAATTTTGTGATAATATATAATTGACCGGCAAAAACAAAACGGAATAATATTATTTCAAAGCAAAACATTGACGGCTAGCGTATGCTTAGGGTGAAATATGATTCACATATTTTGGTTAAAGATTACCAAAACTTTAAATTGGAAACTAGGCAGCTTATAGAAAAAAAAAACTAACAGATCACACATAGTGTAAAAAATCTACAGATGTAGTCAATACCAATTGGTTGAATATTATGCTATTGGTTTTCTCATTGTATGATATTTCCATTACATTAAATTTATTTATTTCCAGTCCAGTTCAGTCAAATATAGAAGATAATAATGATGCACATGAAATGTGTTCCCGAATTTGTAGCATTTATAGCATTATAGACTCGTGTAGATAAGAAATATATGTTGCTTCAGATACAAGCCTTTCTTCTCTGAATTGAACAAACAAGAAAACCACACAAGTGTTTCAAATTTTTTTGCAGTAAAATTGCGTTAAATCATTCAATATTTGACTTATGACCTCCTGGGTACCTAAAAACGGGTACCGGTTTCAGCTAAGTATCATGCACCACTGACCTCAAACGGGCAAAAAACGCCACCGTCACCTGTTAGGCCGGCCGCGGGCGAAAGCATGCCGAGCACCGATAGGCACTAGGCCAAAATCCTAACTTCTCGGTCCGCTTGCGCCACACACTTGTGTCTTCCGGGCACCACGACGGCACTTTTTGGCACGAATTTGATCTGCTACCGAAACCGGCTGGATTCGCATAATCTCCACGGTGACAGCCAATGCTCCAGCAAATGCTTAGGCGACCCGAAACGGGTTTTGCAACGACCCCCATCGGCCTGGAGAGGAGGCGTCGGAACAGGCTTAGAAATACCCGAAAATCGCAACCCTGCAGTTGCGAACCGCATCGCAATCCGGTCTAGGAGTCGCTCGCCTCCGATGCGAGCAAGGCAGCAGCAGCAGCAGCAGCAGAGAAAACGTACCAAGAAACCCGATCCGCATGCGACATCTAGCGCGGCCTACACAAATCGTGGCGCGCGAGGTAAACTATGTCACAAAATTTGCCTCCGCTTTGGAGCTACGGCCGGTGCAACACCGACCGGCGATGGGCTGGCGGTGGCAGTTTGTGAAAGGGTGTCCCGAAAAAATGGAAAACCGGTCCGATCACCGGGGTTCGACACCGGGAGAGGCCGGCAAGATCTTTGCTTCCTCCCGTGCGCCTTTTCCAAAATTCCTGCCAAAACGGAGAGAAAACCGGTGCGCCGCAAAAGGCGGCCGCAAACCCGTTTTGCACGGGAATGGAGCGGAGGGAACCCCGAAACCGGCGCTGGAGAGCAAATGAAAGCAAATAAACATACGTGCTGGGGGGAAAGAAAAGAGAAGCACAAAAAATGGCAATCCTGGTGACATCGACTCCGGGCACTGGGGCAGGAACTGTGCGATTTTTGGGAGTCCGTGACAGCGGGAGATTGGCGATCGGAGGAAAAAATCTTCCAAATAACAGTAGAGTCGAATGAACGGGCATTGCATTGCGAGGCCAAAGTGGTTTGGTTGGGAGGGGTGGGGCTTTGGCCAAAAACTGCGACAGGAAGTCGAACGAGTCGAACGCCAAACACCAAAACACACACACGCATGCACATGGCGTTTTTGAATAATTTATGAACAAACACGCCAAAGTTGAACTATTCGTGGTAAAATCGCGTTTTTTTTTCTTAACTTCGGACAGCATCTTAACCGTTCGTTTGCTGCAGTTCACCGGAGCTAATCACGTAAATCCTCGTCGATGGCGTTGGCCGTACGATTTGCTGGGTCGATTTTTATGACCAGCTTTACGATCGCCAGCGCCTGGCGGAATTTAAACTGCAAAGATGCAAATTGGGTTAATCACGGTTCGTCACCAGAACATTTCCTCACATTTTTTTATATTGGACGTGTACAGACCAAAATCTCTAGATCTGGACATCTGGAGCGGCTTATTTCATTATTGTTTTATTAACTGCTTTTTGCAACCTTTTTGCAATCATAATTTAAGATTATGGTGAGTATAGGTTACAAAAGTGTAATTTTCGAGAATCAGTAAGAAAGTAATAATTCTTATTAATTCATAAGACATACAGATCTTCTTGCAGTACATTCGAATCATTTCTCATTCAGAATAACCATCTTCAACTGATGAAAGCTAAACAAAAGCAAAAGGAAGCCTGACTCATCCCGTGACCCACGGTCATGCGACCAGTCCCGTTAGGACGCGCTACGTTACGAAATGGCTACCGGAACAACGGTACCGACGGAAAAGGATCCCTATTTGCATAACCCAAGACCGGTCCGGGTCCGGCAGCGAGCCCGACCATCCCGAAGATAATGCATCCGCCGTGCAATAAATAAATAAAATCCTGTTCGGCCAGGATTCGCCTCCGGTTGCGCTGCTCCCTTTTCACCGCCGCCGTTAGCAATTGGCCAGAATGGGCCGTTGTGGAGATCTGGAGTAGGCCGACCGGAGAGGTGTGTTTACCTGGAAGGGTGAAGATGTTTACTGTCCTCATAAAACATCCTTTTTTTCTCGAGTTTCGGTTAATGTCTCCACCATCCGGTTAGTGTTGGTAACGGGACACTGGCCGGGACACACGTTCGTAGGCTGGTGCTCTTCGGTTTGGAAAGGCGCAATAAAGAAGAAATATCAGGATATGACCGTATTCTTTCCTTAGCTTATGTTGTGCATGCTGAAACAGATTTTGAAGATTCAGGATACCATTTCTTCGTTCTGGATTCGTTTTATTATACCTTTCTTAATAACTTGTGTTTATAATTTCTTGAACTTTTAATTAATTATATTTCTGACGAAATGTACATGCATCAGTTATTGCTTACAAAACCTACATTGTAATATTTCGTTCTGCATAAGCTCCGGTCTACCATTTGATTGCGCAATTTTATATTTCCTACGAATCACTGGCTCTAATCACATGCTTCGTTTGCTGTTTGATTGCTCCTGAACGATGCTTCCATCTCTTATCGGCTCCTCCAACATTTTGAACAATTCAGACTGGCTACCAGTCCCGATGACTCTAGTCACCATCAAAATAATCACTGGCCGCCCTGGTAAAAGACGGACCGGAATGAAGTCGCTGTAGCGTTCCGAAATGTCTACCGAATCAGCAGCGATCCCATTAATCGACTGCTAACGACTGTTTTGATATGTTTGCGTCCTCATTCGAATTGTTTTTTTTTGTTGCTGTGGGGGTACATTTGGGGGCAACATTTTGTGTTTTACGTTCTTGTTTTTCTTGTGTGGTACGGCAGACATGGAGACGTTCGGTCGATCTTTGATGCGCCTCTGGACCCATCGCTGGGAGGTCGAAACGGAAGCATCGATGCTGCAGCGTAACGTAGTGCTTCCAGTTTAATTTCTATGGCGATAAGGATGGGCCGCGATGATGAGGCGATGCTTTCTATCAATGAATCGGCGTAAGGCTGTATGAAGTGAAAATTATTCACTAACGTACTCTAGTGTCGCTTTGGAAGGGCAGAGTTGACAAACATGTTGTGACTATCAGCAAAATTACTTTCTCAGAACAAGCATGTCATCAGAATGTATGTTCTGGGCGGAAGTAATATGAAATCAAATCCCTTTTTTCAAGTGTTATAAAAATAAACACAGGAAGCATTTGTTCACCTCTGATTGAGAATCTTGCCTTCGATAGAGGTATTTCTGTACGACATAATTTTCATTTCTTTGAATCACGCGAGTTAGGCTCCTTGTTTTCTTTCTCGAATCTCAGGAAGCCGATAACCTTTTTGGTGCTTGTTGAACAAAATATGGTCAATAAAGTTAATCAGTAAATCTATCTTCAAGCACTGTTTTTTAGCAGAACGATTGTACTCGGGAGTAGTTTCTAGTTACCCTTCTTAGCATCATACCACGGTGCTGTCTGATTTTGTGCACCGAGGAATTAATGCCGGAAGTGATCGCAATCATCACAAACGTTAGAGCACAAATGAAGATCAAAGTTCATCGGAGCACCAACAATCTAGACTTTCTGTCTAGATTAATTTTTCCGTCCAATTAAGTGAATAGCTTCTATCAAGGATTCGAAAGAGGTAAATCTTCTGAAAAAAATGTCGCAATCTTGTCGTGTTTTGCACGTGTGGACAAAGAATGAAGAGTCCAAGGGCTGCTGTAGAGAGGCTGTGCGCATAGACATAAGTGATAGAAAAGGATCAAATGAACATACATAAATGTAAATTGTTGCTTGAGCTCTGGATAACCGTTTAACGCAACAAATCACTTATAGTGTGTATATGTAAAACCTACAATCGAAAGTCCCTCGTTGCACTTGCGGAAACATTCGTCATCGAGAGTGAATCGACTGTGAGTTGGTTGCAAATGTTGTCGCTAATTGATTGGCTTCGAGTGCATGCAATCAACTGACGGCTGGGAGGTCGCTTTGCAAAGGCAAGATCGACAGTTGACAGCTATTGACAGGGCGGGCAAAAGGAGGATGATATCATAATAGAGGTACCCGCTACTCGGGGAGGTCTTGCGAGTTCCAGGAACACACGGCACATATCACGGTGACGCCGGTGTCCTTAGGCAAAGTGTACCCACACGCATTGATGCCGTGGGCCCCACATTGCGAACCCTTTCAGGTTGATTAAATTGATCGTATTAGGGCTGTCGGGTGCAGGCAGGCATTTTTGCATACTTTTTTGCGAATCCAGGGAGGTCCGCATCCATCAAAAATCTCTGCCACGCTCGACCCCACCGGGAGATCGGGGTCTTCGGGTTTCTGGATCAATTTAATCTCCTTACCCTCTGGGGAGGAGATTTCGCAAAACACACCACCGTATTAGCTTTCTCACGTTTACGTTACCTTCGGCAGTTGCCGTAGTTGGAGGTCTGCCATGAGTGACCCAAGTTGTTTGTTAACAATTTCGCAAAGTGCGTCCCGTTCGAAACTGGGTATCACCCGGCGCGAAAATGTTTACGTTATTTGCAACGTTTTTGCGGCTTCGCAACCCTCCGCCCGAGCTCGAGGAGGTCCAAAAAATGGTGACCTCGTCAGAGGTAAATCAATCCGATGCCACCGTAAAGTGACACTTTCCACCAGCTATCGTGCATCTCGTTTGCCCTCCGAATTCGTCCGAGCAGCGGGTTCGAACACAATTTGCCAAACGGGCGCAGCACGGACCGAGAGATTCGTCCGAAAATGCCTCGAATTTCTTACGCGTTCTGAAGTCTTCGCCGGTCAGCAGCAGAATCGCTGGCATCTTCTGGAACCTGAGCCCAGCGCGACCGGCGTGGTGCTGTCGGTGCGGTGTTTTACGGTTGTTTCGTGGTGCGCAACCGGTTTCGGATTACCCGTTGGCTCGTTTATCGGATAACTGTCGCCGAGCTGAACGGTCGGACCGAGAGGATGCTCATTTTTCGGTACGCGCCAGCAACGGTGCTCGGGGTTTTGGTTCCCAAGGAGATAAGGTCCGAAGAAATGGGACCCCCGAACCGAGAATAGAACCATTTATTTTCGCCCAGACCCAAACCCGGGTCGGAGCAACAGTTGACACGCCGGCGTTTGGGAGTCAGATTACATAACAAGCGCATCGCAATCGCGCCGGGATAGGAGGTGGATGATCTTATAGGATCTGGAGTGTTTGGACATTATCTTAATGGGTAGAGAATAAGTAGGGGGTTATCTGTAAAGATTAATCATATCAGAGTGCAGTGTTAGTTCTAGAAGATCATAGAGTACGAATAGTGTTTCTTATCTTATTTTCAAATAAAGTATGAATATAGAAACATTAAGTAGGATGATAAAGGATGGTTGCACGTGTTTTTTAGGTGTAACATAAGTTTAACTATTTCTTAAACGTTTAAGATTTAGTTTTAAAGCTAGACAAAATGAGCGAGTTAAACTCAACTATTAAATGTAGCCTGTTTGGTAGAATCTATTATTTTAACTTTCGTGTTTTAATGTAGCGTAGAAAAGAGCCCAAAGTCCAGGTCCCTGACAGAAAAGCTATAAAAAATCTGAAACATCACCATTGACATAAATTCAAGCAACAGTGAAACCAACAAAAAATTGAAAATATATAATATTCATCAAATTCAATATTCCTCATTTTGATGAGGATGTACGAAAACTTGTTTAATAAGCATTATTTACATAGCAAATTTATAAAATGTAGTAGAAAAAGTAAGAGCCTACTATTTTCTAATTTTTGTTTTATACTTCCATTTCCAATTAGGGTTAAAGCACATTCGGTGAACTTTACCATGGAGCAAATTGCATCTCGACCGCCCGGCTGCATGTTTACCGAAAGCGATCTCGACGGACGTTTCGGATGTATTGGATTGATTGGTTTCCCCCGGCGTGGTTTGTCGGCTTCGATGCGCCTTTCCCGGCCGTTTGCCGTTGCTTCGTTTTCACACCAATTTGCTCATTAATCAAACATCGGTCCATTTTCATAAATAATTGTTTCACACGAGAAACAGAGGCCGGCGAAAGACATGGAGGAAGAAAACACAAATGATACGAAAGAAAAACGTAACCTCTTGAATGTAAATATAGCGGACGCGCTTTTTCGGGGAAATCCGTTCGATGCGCAGCAGCAGCAGCAACCGCGGAATGCGAAGTAGCTTTTCATCCGCAGCTTCCCTCGTATGAACTGGTTCAATAATTTTTGGTAAATTGAAAAATCAATTTCCAATCGTTAGCGCAAATAGATTCGCCTCGATTCGCGCCGGCGAGATGTTCTGGCGGTGGATCGAAAGCGGTGGCCGAAAAGTGGAAATTAATTCGATCGACCGGCCGTTGGGGGATGGTGGTGTTGAGGGGGAAAATGCGGGGCAACAATCACGGGGCTTGGCCGCGCTAAGTGATCGATAATCGGCGCTAAACGGATTTGAGTTCGGATCGGTCGGTTGTTGTTTCGCTTCTTGTTTACCTCGGACGGAACACATTTGTGCGTTGCTGCCGCCTTATGCTTTGCATATAGATATATATTTCCCCAAGCCCGAGCTCCGACACGGCCGGAGAAATGTCGAATCATGTTTGGGGCCCTCTGCTGGGCCGTCTGGCCGGTGGTGGTCTGCGTTTGGAAAGTGTAGACGCGCCTAAGGTTGAACCGGTGCCGGCTTCGGAGGGAACGTTTAATGATATGCTTTCGCACATCGTTGACGGTTTACGGAGCCTTCCAGCGATGGCGCTCGATGGAGAGCAGCTGGAGATTTACTATCCGCGTGCGAAGGAAAGTGGAGTTGAATGAGCCAGTGCCGGTGCTGTTTTCTCCGCGAAGAGCCGTGGTCAGGCAAGGGCCATCTTCAAGGGATGGGGAATGGTTCAAGTTCAACCGATAAAAAGCGATCACTTCCGTTCGACCGGTTTGGTTTCGGTCGGCTCGTGTCGGCCTCGGCGAACGGTGCAGGTTTCGTTTGGACAGCCATTTTGGACAGCCGACTTCCGGTTGTTGTTTTATCAATGAAAACATGCGGCTCCAATGACGCACATGTCACCGGACGCAGTTTCCTGCAGGCGCGCGCGCCCGTGCTGCTAAGGTCAAACTACCGGCCCAACATCATAACAAACCCTTGGTCTCGCTGCCAGCTGAAACCGCTCGGTTTGGCAAACTTTAATGCCATTAATTATGAAGGGCGACTGATGTGCAATGCGATGACGTCCACGCGCCCGAAAGGATCAATCGATCGGCTGCCAATTTATGACGAAATGGGTGGAAAACTTTCGCTTACGACTGGCGACCCTTTTTTGCCTAGGAAATAAGACGTAGCGGATCAATTACCTTGACGCGTCTCGTCCTCGTGATCGGCTGGCTATCATCACCGCGTTTTGATCGATGAAAAATGAGCTCGATAAAAAGTGCATCCGATGCACATGCACCGGGCGCGGGTTGGGCTTCGCGATCGGTTGTAATCGAGGGATTGTTTTTTGTTGCTTAGCTTCGTTCGTGAAACTTTCCCGGGAGTGAGCCACTGTGGGTTATCAGGTTTTTTATCCCCGCCTGGTTTCAGCGAAGGCCACCTCACGGGGGACCAGCTGACTGTAACAGGTTGGCTGAAGAACGGAGAGCGAGTGAAGAATAGTGTGGTGGTCCAATCCACCCGAAGCGCAGACGATGAATGCCCCCAGGACGAGGGAGTCTGGAAGGATGCCCACGAAGGCTTCCCCGAAGGTATGGACACCTCGAAGGCTTATAGTAGCGGCGCGGGGAAATAGACAAGCCGGCCACGCTACACCAGGCAGCATGTCTCGGGAGAAAAGCAGTAATTAACCACAACAATGTTTACAGTCGATAATGATAGGTAAGCGCCGGGTATCGGACGTGAGGAATAGGCAAGCCCAGCGAAGGCCGCCGGTACTGCTAGAAGCACAGGAGGCTTGTCTAGCGAGGCTCGCTGGTTGGATCGGTCTGCCAAGTCCGATGACGCGCTTCGACAGACAGGCTTCGTTTCCGGATCGCACTTTTGCCCAACGGCTGCTCGCACGATGGCCTTCACTTTTCGTCGTCCAGGGGCTGCGGGGCAAGGCTGGCGTTGGAGGCCGCTGGGAGTGCAATCGTGTTCCGTGCAATTTAGTAATCGATTGTTTGGCTTTGGCATGGGATGGCCAGAGGGGTTTCTACTGTAACTGAAGCAAACCTTTTGTGAAGTCGATTTACATGATGGGGTTGATCTTCACTGGTTGTACTAGAAAACGATGTTTTAACGTAAGTGAATTAAATTCACAAAATTAATTATCCTATGTTATCGGCTTTCAAAATTACACCGACTGATTGATTCGTTTTCATCGAACTTGTTAACCAACTCAACGATTTTTTTTATTTTATTCATAGTTGACGGATCCTTTCAAGCCTATTTTCCATAAAACCACATATTTTCTCCTCTGAGAAACATTAGTGGCAAAAGTCACTAGCCATATCATAAGTTATTCAAACATATAAAGTATGAGCGATTTCAATAACTTTACTGAGTTTTGTTTTAAACACAATTGGTTTAAATTAAGCAAGAATTCTTTACAAATAATTGTGTAATTCAAGGAGAAATATCCATAGCAGAACTGCAAAATTGTGTGGGTTTTATTTTTGTAAAGTAAAAAGTAAGGAAAGTATGGTCAGTTGATATCGTTCCTTCCAAAAAACTAAAGAAACTTTCAACAAAGTACATGTTTATGTTGTACAGTTAATAAAACAGTGGATACTTATAGTATAAAAGAAAAAATCAACATGGAAATTGGGTTGGAAAAGCATATAGTAGAACTGTTTTACAACATATACAACTTTGTTAAGATTATTGATCGATACGTTGAAGTCGAATAGAACCAATATCTTTATAACAAAGTAATCAATAAAAAGAAATCGAAAGAAATATTTTT
>KE525181.1:409541-424178 GCA_000441895.2 Anopheles sinensis | reverse complement strand
AGAAAGAAAAATGGCCTGATCGTTCCGTTTTTTGGACCAAAATGTCGCTTCAACCGACCAAATAGTTAAGAAAAATTTAGAAAAGATTGAGATTGTTATACATATGTATCGATCGAGGCTAGCCAATCAAACAAAATGGCTCAAAGTTCGTGGGAGAGATGTTTTCCGAAAATCACAAAATTCGGTCAAATATCATAATCGATACCAGCACTAAAAACCTCATCTATGTTTCCCAATCACTTCTAACTGATAAAACCTTGACAACTCTTAAGCGTATGATCTATTCCAACTATGTTAAGCCCAAGCGGGGCAGCAGGTGGTCCTGCAGGCCACACAACTACTGAAAACATGTTAACATGTATGGTTTTGTTGGCTATGGCTAAAGTTTTGACTATGTACCGTATGGTCGCCTTACTGGCCGTCACAACATTTTTTTTAGGTACTTAAGTGATGTAAATTCACAATAAAATTTACTTCATTCAATTAGCTTGATTAACTTTTTCTTATCGTCGATGAAAATTTGTCTACTCTTTTTAATGCATACGTTATTATTTTAAACTTATGGAAAAATGCAGTCCATGGCACAATCAAGCATCAAGAGTCTGAAAATTACAAAATCAAGATATCCTATGCAAATGATGTCCGTCAGGAATGCCCAGGATCATGAGAATACAACTAAGGCCATTAATGCCAAGATGATGACTTTAACGTAACTTTAACGACTGTTTGACAGCGTAATTCTTAATCTATTAGATTGATAAGTGGTGGATTTTACTGTCCCTGGGACCTGTAATTATTATGTCTCACACAAAATTTCGACTGTTTTTTGTTTTCAATTCACCCGCAGCATCCGATAAGGATTGAAAGAGGTTTGCATTTCATTCATTAAATCCCGGGTTGCTGCTGGTTGAATGCAAAACATTTGCGCAGCCATCAACAGCTTCCTGGACTTTCGATAATCTTTGAACCGGCACGAGGATGGTCTGTTTTTTCGTTGGCATTCGGCAAAAAATTCTTAGACTGCATGGCGGCTCCAATTGCACCATATTTCCAAAGGCGGACACCGAATGGTGAAATTATACGGATTTCAATTTAACGCTAAGATGTACTAGACCATGTTTTAGACACACCACGGACAGCGTGAGCGCAATGAGTCGTAAACATTTTCATTTTTTACTAAGCCATTGGTTCCGAAAAAAAAACTGTGTGGTTATGGCTGAAGTTGCCGAGGAAGTCGAAACTGATAGTGTTCCGGTGCAGGGTTCGAGGGTTCAGTATGGTCAGCTCATATCTCTTAATAGATGCCACGTGCCTTCACTTGGCCGATTCGAAATCAATCGTTGAAAGTGTTACATTGTGACCTTAGCTTAAGCAGGTTCCTGATGGAATTTGCCGGCAAGGTCCACGTCGCGGGTTATTTTTAATTTCGTCACATTAGCAAAAAGGAAAATATTCCTGCCCAACCGATCTCTGCAAAAATTACATTGGTCTGCGGTAATAAACGAGGATTTTTCTTGAGAAAACAACATAAATTCTAGTACCTATGTTTACATTTGAGAATAGCACAAACAACATACATCCAACTCAATTTGAGTAATTTAAATATAAGTAATATATTTTAAAATGTCGAGAGGCATGGAACAATTTTTTATAAAGGTTGCCGAGCATATCAATCGTTACCTGCCAATACTAGGAACATTCGTAAAATATTGACACCTATCAGTCAGCCGAAAAAATTTTGCCCATCGTATGATGCGTGTAAAATTTGTCGGGTCATTAACTAATTGAATTCCAGCGCGTTTGCGTGAATCAGCATGCATCTTTCCCATCGTCATTATCTCAACTCGGTGGGCCCAAACTGAAGACGCTCGTTCGCGTTTACAATGCCAAACAAATAGATACCCGTAAATCACAGCCCTGTCTTGAGTAAGCTTGGCGAAGAGAAGAAACCGATGGTGTACCACCATTGGTGAGAACTCCGACAGGCAGGGTGTGGGTCCAACCGCGCATTTGGAGCTCGAGTCAATTACGCCGTCGAATATCTGTCAAACATTGGGACTTCAATTATCCGAGACCCGGACGATCGAATGGAGCGGATCAACTCCCTGAAACACCCGCACCGTTGCCAAGGGAAGGGATATGATGCGGGAACCCTTAGAGTGGCAAGCGGGACAGCGGTTTTCCATCCCGTCTAATGAGAAATTACCATAATGAATCTTTTGTGCGCCTTTTCTCGTTGTGAGCTCAAAATCGGTTCCAACGCGACGGGATCTCTTTGCTTATTGTTTGTAAAGATTTTTCGATGTTGATAGGTTTTTTCGTTCGCTCCCAGGCCACCCATCAACATCCTTTGAAGACTGTCTCCGGATTCATCGTTTGCGCGTTTGCGCACTTGCGCCGGGAAGCGCCGTATAAGGGCAAGAAATTAACTGACCTTCTTCTACGACTATGCAGCTGATCGATACTGGTCCGCGTATGTGTTGTGTGTGTGAGCGATTCAGTCCGGTCATCATCGATCGAAGCAGCGTTCGTCTCCTTCGAATATTCGGACCTCATTCGGACGGTAATTACCAGCGCACTGTGCCCTCCGTGCCCCTTCCCAACATGGCGCGACCTCGTTGACAGCTCTTGGCGACCGACCGGGAAGTGTGGGGAGGGAGAGGGTGTAGTGTTTGTGTTGGGGATGTTTGTGGCGTGTGAAAAATTATGATTCGTAACGATTACAAAAAGCCAAGTCATCAGCCAAAAGTCGCCAGCCCGGTTGACAGGGGTCCAACGGCGCAGGATCCCTGCGTCAACCCTTCTGCGTTCTGTCAGCCGATCGGTGCCTGTCTCGTCCCGTCACATCGTCGGTGCAGACGATAGGGAGTCGTTTGAATGGCAAATTACTTCGCTTCCATCGATGGCTGAAACGTCTTCGCACGTACAATGGTGGTGTGCGCGAGCGGAAATTACGCGTTACGCGCTCGATCGACCGCTCCGGCTCGAAAGGTCGCCCCGAATTATGAGGGGGTCGTCCACGGAGCAGACGAGAAACCCCCTGCCAGGGCCGGTAGCGAACAAGTGCCCACAAGTGATCCTCAATTGAGCGTTTTTGGGCAACTGATCCGGACACCGGACACCTGACTGGCGATCGCTGCCGGGCTGGATGATAGCACTAGACCTTTGGCCTTATTGGGCGACCGAAGCCATCGGACAAGATCGACAGTCGTGGTGTATACATCGCGGGACGAACGGGTAAAGATGAGTTTGTTGTGGTACCGAGCAGAGTTCGAGAGAAGTTAATCTGGTGTTTGCTTGGAGGGAGTTTTGCGCATGCTATCTGCGGCATCTGAAATAACCTCTATGTTTTAGATTGTCGATGGTTCAAATATTGTATATGTTTGAAGGGGATAGCTAGTCGTAGCATTACAATGCTATTTTAAGTAATGGTACTTAGCCCTCATTGAAAGAGGTTAACAGTTGATTATGGGTTACGAAAAAAACAGGATGATTGTACTGAGTCCCATTTAAAATATAAATTTGTTCTGAGTTGCACAACGGTGTGATATGGTTGGTTGTTACTCGGTATAAAAATAGAGTAATGAGATAAGACGAGTCCCTTCAACTACGTCATCCATGTGGAAGCAATAACACTTCTCTGATCGCCTTAGAACTCCTTTTTTATTCTTAGTAGATGTATGTATGTGGAATATGTGTATTTGAGGACCGTAGGATTGACCATCCAAATACGTATAGGGATAAAAATTACGATGTACATGTGAAGCTTATCAAGCATAAAAAGATAAATTTGGAGATCTTTGAAAAGTATGATTCCAAACCTATTTCTCACCACGGCTCTTAAAGATCCTTCTAAGGGTCTAGAAGCCTCAAGAAACTAAAACAAAAAAATATTGTTAATTTGCAATATGTTTTAGTTTTCACCGCAACTCATTATGTAAATAACTCGAAGTTTATACCATATTTTTAATTCTCTGAAAGTTTTCATATAGCTATGTTTCGAAAACGTTATAAAATTATTTTAATCCTACATCTACCGTACTATTTTAAAACTACAGATAATCTAACGGTTCAGTGGTCGAAATATGAAATTATTAGCTCGGTGGTTTAAAACGAAAAAGGGGAATCGTGTTCCAACGCTATTAAAACCTGCCTCGCTGCACGTGGCCGTGTTGCAACACCTATTATTCAAAATACCAGATTTATAATTTTTCATTAAATTAGCGTTAAATTGTTGTAAAATAAATATGAACAATCTGAGCTTCTCAACCATTTCTATAAAACTGATGGATGCATTTCTGGTAGAAATATATTAGTCTCACCCATTCGGACCGTTAGTTAGTTCGGGCCAAATATGCAACACCTTTCTTCCCTTTTATGATTCATCAAATTTCAAAACATTAATTTTGTGTGACATATTTTTATTGAAACCCAACTTTTTTGAACACCACGCGGCAAAGGTTCGTGTCCAAACCGCAGTGACTTGGTTCGAACCTTCTCCCACGGCAAATAAATCGGTGTCCAGCGATAATCAGTGACCGCGCGCTTGTTGACTGCTTTATGCATTTCTCACACGGAGCGCGGAAGTGTTTGACCTGTGCTGGCAAAATGCTGCCTCCCTCTCCGCCCCAGAGTGTGACGATAATTGGCAGCACTGATGTGAAGGTAATTGCATTTTTCGACAAACCCACTGCCACTTCCCAAAATCGCTCGGCCGACCGAGTGGCCTTTGTGGTTCGGGCCTCTTTCCGGCTCCCGGATGCAATCGCTAAGCTGGCTCTCGTCGGCGGTACACAAGCTTCATGATCATCAAACGGCGTGTTCGAGCTCGTCAACTGGCTCTCGGATTAAGCTGCAGCACCAGCTCGAGCAGCGTGACGATGGCATCGAGTCGTGGAGGCGGCCCTTGCCGTCGGTGGTGATGTTGGTAGGTTGGAGGTGGGCGCAATAACCAAAACCGTTGTCGAATCTGGGCGGTTATAGCACGGTGGCGATGGTGGTGGCGGCGGAAGTGAAGGGCCTCCGACGGTGGGATGCATGGCTGCAAAAGTGCAGAAGCTGTAATTAGCCTCCAAAATAAAAGTTTGTGCATGTACGTAAGCGAGAGAGAATGGCAAGATGTTTTTCGGCGGTGATGATTCGCAACGGTCAGTACCACGAGCGTGTGACGGCGACATCATGCGACTGCATCGACGAGTAGAGTAGGGGTCACGGGGAGCGAGCGGAGGGAGAGGACACTTGCGTGCGCGGGACAGATTTCAAGTTCACCTTCATGACGCGGATTTTTCGCGTCGCTCAAGTGTGGCGAATTTGGTTTCACGAGCAAAAGACAACAACACGGGAGGAGCAACGTCGGTGGCGCGCAGGCCACTCGGTTCCGCGTACGGCCGGGGTGTTTAACGTGCCATCGAGCTGCAGCACTCGAGCCTGACTGCCCGTAGCTGGACAACCGTGGCTGGAGTACCCCGGCGAAGACAATTGGCGCTCGAGACGGTGGTCACGGTGGCCGAAATGAACCGACCGACCCACTCCGCTCGGCCGAGCCTGACCGCCAAATGCGGAATGAGTAATGATTATCATTAGGCCGGTGTGTGCACAAGGACATTCACGCAGTTACACGGGAAGTGTCGGTTTGCCCGCCGGCGAACGGAACGAATCCGGCCAGTCGCCAAGACGGTGTGCATATTAAATCGCCAAATGAGGTACTTAGCGTCAGGTACGGCTTGAATGTTGCCGGTAAGCAGCGAGTTGAATGAGTCTCAATTCGGGAAACATTAACGTCGTGCAATATCCTACACCTTTTTAGCATAGTAATGTACTAAGTATGTTAAAGTATGTCCTTCTTATGGCTGAATTTGACTTTTTGGTATTCCTTAACGTTGTAATTGTTTTGATAAATCCTTGTGAGGCGTGCTCCAGGTCCAGGTACTTTCCTCCTGTTGATAAATTGGTAAAAATAATCAGTTAAATTCAACTGGATTAATTAATGATTAAAGTTATTAGATTAATTCTATAAAATCGTTCAGTTTGACAATGTAAAATCTTGCATTTAGCTCGTTCTTCTGGAGGTTTAACTTCTGAGGTAATAAACAAGGCGTAGGCCTCATAACTAGAGTATTATAATCTAACATATACGATCTTCTAAAATCTTTGTCTATTTGTAATAACCGTATGGGTATTAATCATTCGTTCGTATTCAATACAACATCGAGCTCAAAGTTACTTTATTTCTCATGATGAATAATCAAACAGAGAAATTATTTGGAAAGAAAAATAGTCATGCAATCTGTTTTGATAAGTTCCAAATTGGTCCACCATTCAAAAAAGTAAACAAATTCATCTAAATATTTTTCCTGAAACAAATGCAAATGTCTCATTGGAACACACAAACATTGTTAATATTCAGATTATGAAAAAGTGTCTCATTGAACGATCAGTCATTTGTCATACGCTTTAAAACCTTGCAAGAATTCATGCCAATGGAATTTTCCTCTGAAAATAAAAGAAAATGAATGAGAAAATGATGTTGCGGATAGCTGTGAGGAAAGTGTGGTCTGCTCGAAAAGTGTTGTCGCGAGGAAGGCATCACTTCCGGTGGCGTTTTCTCCCCCAAACTCAAATCTACCCCATCAGCGAGGACGCGTCACGATTTATGGTTCAATTTTAATCACTCTCATCGTTCATAATTTACGATCACTTAACGCTTTTCCGTGCTGGAAAAGTGGTGCGGCGTTGGAAGAAGTCGGGAATAAATCCTTTACCGTTGCGGCTCCGAGGCTTAAGTATTTACTTTGTGATTTCGCGCGCCGGCATTAACCACGAAGGCAAGAAGTATGTGGTTGGGATTTATGTAATCTCTCTGGAAAGTGCGTCGGTGACCCGGGATAGGCGAGAAAACATAACGCCGACAAGGGAAAAGATTCCATGTTTTGTGCCTAGATGGAGATGTTTTATGGGAAAACTCAAGTGAACCGCATCCCGAAAGGATGATCGATGTTCGTTCGGGGTGATGTTAGTGTGTTCTTCAGCATGCAGTTGCAGTTGAAGTGCAGTGTGCAAGATGGAAACAGAATGTTTGAAAAGTGTAGCAGCACCTGTTGCCCTGGGGTAGTATTCCAACGAAACGAGGGGAGAAAGAGAAAACGTGTTAGATCAGTGCAAGCGATAGATGGGAAATATTTTACGGCAACAAGATAAGATTCAACGCCTTGCCAAGCCGAGGGCTGTTGTGAATTTTTGACCAAACGCTGACGAGCATAAATTATAAATTGTGACAAAGACATGGTTTCGTCGAGTTTTGGCTGGAATAATTGGCAAAACACAATGTGTTTAGCGGGCTTCTAAAGCGTCAAGTAATGGTTTAAAAATCATAATATTGAAATTCCGATTATCATTTCCCACAAACTCCAAACAAGTAATTTAAAATGTGCTTGCGCATTTTCACCAAGATGATGTACGATAGTAATTTTCTTGTAGTTGTTGTAAGTGTTTGGAACGGTAACCTTTTAGGCAACACGTTAATGTTCCATTTGAGTGATCGATATTGAAGAATGCATCGATCGTTTTGCATAAGAGAACAGTATGAATAAAGGAGGGAGCTAGAGAAAGAAAGAGAATAGATGTGACTGCAATGCCAAATAATACTCACATGCGAAAATGCATTATTCAATAACAGGGTACCAATAGATTATTAAAGTTCAAATACCCATGAAATATGAAGTATGAATATCTGAAAAATTAAAGTTTGCTAGCGTAAAAAAGATATTGCTAGCGTAAAGTCGCACCGTGATTTTATTAATCGACCAAGTTGAACAATTATTTAGTCAATTATACAAATTATAGGCAATATTTCAATAACACCACAAAGGAATTTTCCGTTAAGGATAAAATACATAAGCGAAAAGCAATCTCCAAACAAAGGAGAATTAGAGAAAATATTTAATGGAAAAGCAGCTTCTTAGCTGTATGAGAGTGGAATCCCAAAAGTTTTTTATTAAATATACTTTATGTTGTAACATAGTAAAACGATAAAATATGTATAAATCAGTAAATTGTTAAAACTACGAAATGATGATAACATAAAATGATCTAATCGAACACAGAGATTGAAAAGAAAACAAAATGAAATTCTTTGCGTAGTGACAATATTTTTAACCATCAATGCACCGCATTTACCGCAACATCGTAAAGAAGTTTTAGCAAATAATCTTCAAACATCAAATTGATAGTGGAGGGCCGAGATTTAAATGTCAAACTAACAGATGCAAATTAATTATGTAGCGAACAATTAGCCGATTCAATGTCGTCACGGTTTTGGCTAATGAGCGTTCGGAAATCGCCAAAAATCCGAGCAGCTCACGATGGTTCGTGCCTAGCCTAATCCATAGTGCTACAAAAGCACCCATCCAGCACCCGGCAGGTTGATTGCACGGGGTTAACTCCCCGTAAGCACCTGACCGGCACTTAAGGGCGCGCACGGGCCCACTTGCTGTAATGTGCCGTTTCCTGAGTTGCCGGACTAGGGGCGAACTCGATCGACCAGGCCGCCCCTGGAAACTTCCCCCGGGGAAAATTGCTAGCTAGGCAGCGGGGCCAACGAGCCGGTCGAGCCACGAGCCAAAAACCGGCCGCAGCAATTGCGCCAAGTGAACAGTTAGAAGACTTAAACTGTATTATTAAAGCTAGACCCGCAGAACAGCAGGTTTTCGGCGAGGGATTGGTTTGATTGAAGAAATGTGTATAGCAGAGGAATAAAAGTGTGGATCGTAGAAAAGTATATTCATTGAGCAACGCTGCAATGAACAGACCGAAAAAGGAAGCTGCAGGTACTACTCGACGTTGGCTACAAAGTAATGATAGAGCATCGGCATTTTGTGGTAGTATAATGTAGAGTGCGTGTTCATAATGAAGATTTCGTGCAATCTAAGAGCTGCATAAAACAAACATAAACTACATTTGGTAAGGTGTTATATTACCTAAATTTGAAGGAAGTTTTACGTAATAGCAAATACTTTAACTACACGCGTCTTCCAGATAATGCTTTTCAAGCCTTACTCTCGAAAATGATAAATACAAACAGTGCCGAAAACAAAATCGCCAACATCAGTCGCGTCAAGAACGCCTAGAAAAGGGGTGGATAGGAAAAGGCTCTCCCGCCCGAGCCATGTTTTAAATTTCCAATTATCCACGCACGTGTTAATGATTGCCAGGTATTGGGCCAGGCGCCTGGTCATGTTATTACGCGCCGCCCTGCGCGAAGTGGCCGGCCACTTCGAGAAAGGCCGAAAATCGAGCCAAATCCAGCGGCCAGATTGGGCATCCCTTCAAACCTTTCGTCCGGCCGGCGTCAAAGTCGGTGGCGGTAATTGAAAGTTCAACTTTTCTCCGGCACGCCGACCGGCGATCCTCACGATCGCTCGGGGAAAACATGTGGCCCGGATGATTGCTTTTCCTGGATGCTTCCTTTTCTAGTTGCTGCTCCCTGCTATTTCGACACTCCCGTCCCGGGCTCCCGACTAATTCCTATGGAGAAAGGAAATAATTGAAATGCTTCTAATTACGGCCAGAATTATGTATGCACGTTCGCCCGTTCGCTCGTTCGCTGGTTCGATCGTGTAAAACGGGAGGCCGCAGGGAAACCGCAAATTGACCGTTTTTGGTAAGCGGAAAATCTAATTATTCCGAGCAGGCCGTAGCCGCTTTCGAACGCGCTGCCGAGATTTTGGCCCGTCTCCACATTAGGGCGAATGGGGTTCAATTGGTGGTCGTTTGAAAAACAATAAAAAACACACGATGTTCACCAGTTTGGTTGCGGAGTGTGGATCGAACTCACGAGGGCCACAATTGGCGATCAGGCGAAGGTGATAAAATGGCGCTCGCCCGATATGCAAACTGATCATTATGCTCGAGATGGTAGATTCCGCCGGTAGCGATTGTGAGACCAACATGCACCTTAAGGTCTCAATTTGGTGCGAACACATATAATGTCACTGCGCAAACATGGGACAAACTTGCCAGATCATGATTACGGAGCGGCGTGGATAGCGATCAACACGCCGGGGAAAGCATTCGATGATCTTTGCCAGAAGCGATATGACCTATTTTGTAGCTAATTGAATATACCCGGACGCTTACAATCACCTTTTAAGTAATTGGGTTTCAGCAATGTTTCAATGGAATGTCAATAAATTGATCCTATTCAACGAAGTTGTTTCGAACCGAATTTTAGACATGAGCAAGCAATCGGTGAATTTATCGTAAAATATTCAAGGCATTAAAACAAAGTAGTGTGTCTATGAACACTCGTCGATGAGGACAAATGAAACACTGGATAATAAAATCTTGTAAAATGTCCTTAATGCACATGGATCCACACATGGAAAGGAACGCATTTTAATTTATAGACCTTATTACTAAGAATGACGAAACAGCATATAGGCATAGGTAATGTTTAAAACTATTTGAAAACTTCAGTCGTAGCGCATCAAACAAATGTCACTGTTTGTAAATCATGGGAAAGCAAACCTTCTCCTTACGCTGACCCGTAATGCATGTCCAGCTGGTTTGCTTAATGGTGGCAAACAAATCATGGGTTTCCTTTCGATTTCGATCGAACGTCGGCCGGAACCATGGATCGTTCCGTCCGCGAGAATCAAAAATATCACGCATCCTCCAGATGGTACTTCCTCCAGATCGCGGGTTGGCCCGATTTGAATATGGCTTACCGAAGACGAGCCCGGGAATGACGGACGCGGTGGACTTATTTATTTTCCCTTCCCATCTTAGGCCGACACCGGACGTGAGAGCTTTTTTTCCCATGCCTAGATGCTTCCCAGCTTCTTTAGTTCGGCGCGAAGTAAAAGTGAACGATCGCGGGAAAAAAATAACCCGAATCACGTGATGCTGCACGTCCTTACGCAACCGCGAGCTGCGAGGATAATCATCATCGTCATCAGCAGCAGCAGCATGCGTGCCTTCCTTTCTAGCCGTGACCCTAGAAGCGTGGGAGCGTAGGCTAGAGAAAAGAAACGACGCCGACGGTCCTCCCGAAGGACGAGTGAGCGTATCCTTTTACTGCGCGCATCTGTTTCGTCACGAAAACCTCGCCGGATGGTGGCTCGGAAGGCGCGATCCTGCGGTTAGTAATATCACGTCACTTCCGCGTTAAGGATTTGTCACCGCGATGCTGCGTGTGCGTGTGTGACGATCGGAGGAACAGCTTGGAGTGCGCGATCAGGGCTTCCCACGCTGTTGCTCTTATGTCGTGTTCTTTCATGTTGCTCCTTTCACGGCCCTTGAGTTTTCGTGCAATGATTTTTTTTCTATCTTTGGTCAACACTGCGGCTCCATATGGTGTCAACTAGAAACAAATTATGTACACTCCCTGCCACACGCATATTTTATATTCATCCGGTCCAAGAGGAAATCTTTCGCCCGACTCGAAGGCATGACGTATAAAATAGTTTTAGAGTTTTAATTGCAGCTTAGAATATTTTGTTTTTCACTAATAAAGTGGCCTATAAAATGTACTACAAAAATCATGTTCAAAAGTTCCTGACTTAGAAATGATCCTCAGTACATTTAATTCTTATACTTCTTCAACCTTTTCGTGGAATTTGTCAAAAATCGGCTAACAACATACTCTCTAACGAGCCGTCAAGAGGATGACGCCTATGCGCGGCGTCGTATGACCGTTCGGAAAGATCGCAAGACAACGGTTGGCTTTGATCCTTTTTAGCGTTCTTGTTTTGTGGTTTTGTTCACAGCAGTTGTCCAGCAAATTTGGGACATATGAAGTCATCCGGTCCGAAGAGCAGGGCGTTTGAAATCTGTCACCCGACACACTTCGAAATTATGGCATTGAGTTTAAAGGAAAAAGGAAGCAAAACTGGCAAACATGGTGCAATGTTTGCGCACCATCTTGACCGGATCGTGACATTTGTTTAACTTGTTTACATCCTTATTCATGTGTAAAGGGCAATTAGTTGTTTCGATGGTTTTGTACGTTTTGCTTTGATTTTGTTTGGTCGCGTGGCATTCGATGTTACACCAATGATAATATACTGATATTAACACATTTGCAGGGATATTTAATATACATTAAACACATGTAAGATATGTTCAACAACTTTAACTGAATACATTTTTTACAAGAGCAATTGAACGAGCTTATAATTCAATGAAAGTCCTAAAGAATCTAAGCAGTGTAATGAGCACAAAAAAACTCATCGACGGCTTAAAAATAACACAAAATGTGTTGTCACACAAACCAACTGTCGCTATCCAAATGTTTTATGTCTTCCGCCGCGTGCACTCGGGAAATGCGTTCGTCCTTTTAGGGGCTTCCGCGGAACGACAAAATGAAAACTGTGGGAAAAAACATAATTTCGACCCAAAGTGATTCCAATGAATATTTCGATCAACCGGTCCAGCTTGATACTGAGGTTTATCACTAACGTGTTCTATGTTTTCTTTTCCAAAGTTTGAGAGTATCGCCAGCTGATATAAATTATACTTTCTATAATATTGTAGCTCCCTTTTTAATTTAATTAATCTACCAAATTTGTACATAGTTCTACAAAATAAATGTTTATGCTCCCGTACCTTTCAAAAGTAGTTTTAAATAACTAAAACATATGATAGAAAGTTTAAAGAAACCGGTCATTGATAAAAAAGGTGACGCAGTTGCAAGATTTAAAAATTAATTTTGTTCATTAGAACTGTATTCGTTATGGCTCGTTTGCATCAATCTTCAACGATGCACATCCGAAAACAGTTGCAATTGACGGGTTTTGTGTTGCGAAAATCACACACTAAACTAGTGTCGCATTGTACCTATTTTGCTCATTGTTTGCTTTACCGCATCAACAAACCGTACCTCCGTTGTGTTCGTTGCATTTTTATGCAAATAAAATATCACAGCATCAAAAGGATACAACCCATTGCTGGAGCCGAATTTCTCAGAGAGAAGGCCACGTTTCTTCTGTAAGTATAAATCAAAGGATATCCTTCAACAGCTGCCAAGCATCCTCGAGGAGGCCTCCGCCGAAGAATGCAGCCGGCATCGATCCATTGTGCGATCATTGTGTACCTTTCACACATTTATCAATAAATATCCAAATAGAGCGTGACATCTTCCTCCGTGCCCGGCGACTCGAGCCGATCGATTGATTTCCATATGAAGAAGCCGTTCTCAGGATGTGGCGCTACAGTTTCCCAAGAAATTTTTCTAATTTGCATTTCCCGGCCTCAAACCCATCCCAAATGGGAGGAATGGGACTTTGGCAGTTTCCCGCGTGCGCAGGGTTCAATGGATCGATTTTTCTCCGTCCACGGACAACCCTTTCGGCTCGCCCGAGGAAAAGGGATCCGAAAGAAGCAGCTACTTCGAACCTTTTTGGTGCCCCTTCTTCTTTCGTGGGTAACGAAAGAAAAGAAAACGCGACCGGAAAAATAGATACAAGATCAATAGGGAATATTTGGTTAATAGTCAATCGAATTTGCATACCGACCGGCTGTTGGGGTTGGAAAAATGGCATCAACGTGCAGTCGAACGTTCCACTATGGCGATTGTGTCCTGTCTTTGTGTTCGCAGAAAGCCCGTAAAGGTGTTGGGAAAGTCGGAATCGGGAAAAGGGGTTCTTAGTAATCGGGCACAATTAATTATTGTGACGCTAGAGTGTGTCTAATTAGAAAATTTTAACAGCAGCGTTACCGGGACCAGTCCGTTCGAACTTTGGTCGAGTTGAACCAGCAAAGCTGGAAACGAAACTGACTGCGCTAAAAAGGGGTTTGGCGAAAAAGAGTTAGAGATTGCGTTTCTGAACCACGCGTTAGCGTGAGTTGATTTGCGGTGATTGATTGATTTTGTTTTTTTTTTCGTTTTGTTTCGATTGCTTCATTTCCTACACCGAACTGCATTTTCCGACTCACAGTGGGAAAATTTAACGACGTGTGAAACGAAGTCTCGATGCCTGGAACGAATCGGTGATTGATTGATTGTTGGTTTTGCAGGCGGACAGCCGGCAGATTGGAGCAAATGAGCCAAACGCATAAATAATGCTTTCGATACATTTACCAGTTGGATCGTTTTCTTCATTGAACAGTTTTGTGCGTCATTCGATAAAAGATCTAGATGCAATACTCATAACAGAAGAGATCTTTATAAAGCTACACGTTAAAGGATTCATCAAGGTTTAGTTTGCTCAAGATAAGACTAAGTTCAATACCAGAACGAATGAATCAAGTAATTTTGAATGAAAAATAGACAATTTTTTATCTTAATCGCGGAATGATAGCAAAAGTCACAAAATCCCTTGTGACATCGTTTAGAACGAACCAAGAAAACACATCCATTGAAAGTAGGCATTATCCTTGATGTTCAAACCCGTTGTTTGAACTTTAGTTAATGGTTTTTTACCCCACCACCGTCGAGATTTTTATATTCCCATGGTAATTTTTTCTCCAGCGTCTTCACAAAACCCTTCCGGTGCCGAATTTCCTCATTATTTCCCTTTTTTTACCTCCAACTTTTTTTTCCCCGCTACCCATTTGCACGTTACCAGCGCGACGACCAGGCTTCCGCATCGTTTCCTTATTTCTTTCAATTTTTCTTTTTCTGTTCGCTTTCCCGGCCGT
>KE525181.1:388672-399491 GCA_000441895.2 Anopheles sinensis | reverse complement strand
AACTGCTCGTTCGCCCCGTGTGACGTTGTGTAAATAGAACAGTAGGACCATGGGCCGCGTTTTTCTAGAAACAAATAGAAGAAAAAACTTGATTTACTTACCCGGACCGGCCGGAAAGGAAAAAACAATATGGTGAATCCTGGATGCCCCATGAATATTAGAATACCGACATTGTCGGTTCGAACCGTCGCTCTCGAACGCTTCGCTTGTTGTATGTTATTTTCCAACAAACATTTTGCTAAGCGCGGCATGGAGGGAAAAGTTTTAAAAAATTGTACATTGTACAAAAAGTACAAGGTTCCGAGGTTTCCTGGTGCAATAATCCCATAATTGTAGCGCCTGCGTTCGGTAGAAAGTGTCTGCATGAGGTAATGGTACAAAAAAGATCTGCAGGTTTTTTTTCTTTTCACGCTAGCAAAAAGTAACAAAAATCGTGGGAAACTTAAATTGACTGAGGCATTATAATAGTCTTTTCTTTTTAGATTTTTTGTTGAGTTGATCACTGTTTTGTAGTGTTTGTTTGGTGTCGATGTATTATTTTTTGAATATGTAGAACATTTTATTTGCACACTGCTCGTTTGGATCGTTGATATATTGTGGGATTGTCATCCCATGGTGAGTCAATTAGTTTGATGATGGTTTTATCACATTGGGTTTTTGTTTGTGGTTAGAATTCAAATGTTTTATTATGCATAGGATGATTTTGAAACTTTTTTTGATTAAAATGTGTCGGATTATTTACTTTATTTTATTTTTTTTGTTTTAATACTTTCAACTGCAGCAGCTCAGGTCTAATTCTAAGATAGAACGAACAAGAGTGACAAATAACTGCTTCGGACCAAGAAGATCTTTAAAGCCAGTGGTTAGTCGATGTAGAAAGCCTTGCTGGCGATAAGCCTTATCGAAAACAATCAAATGTGAACCCGAAATAAAAGTAAGGATCAAGTCAAGTAACGAGTTCCTTCTAAATTACGTTATAAAACGCAAGAGTCTAGTGTGTATTCCCTTAGTATCGAGTTCTGGCTTCTCGTACAACTAATGTTGAACTTTTTTCTTAACGCAAGAATAAACTATCATATTGCTAATAGTTCATACCATAATAGTTAAAACCATATTTCTAATAGTTCATACCCAATATTGGTGGTGATTTTTCTTTCTTTTTCGTTCATAACTTCATATCAACGCTGAAAAGAATTTCGATTGTATGTTGTATACCACATGTTTGCTTACCACGAATAAACATCCTTTCTATTCCGAAGCACTTTGAAGAAACGCAAAAAAGTTCATTACTTTCAATGATTGTAATCAATCTTTTCTCATGCCGTTCGAGGTTGTGGCAGCTGGCTAAACTTATTATCCATTTCTCAAACACCCTCGGATCGAATGCAAAACATTCCGCTTTGTGTCCCAAGAAAAAATAAAGTTTAAATAGTCCCGATGAACAAAACGATGAAATTGAAACTTGAAGCTGGTTAAAACGCATAATCACACTTCTTTTTCATGCTGTGTATTCGTTGCAGTGGCATTTTTTTGGAGAAAATCGAAAGTAATTTTCTCGCCTCCCGATAAATATGATCCCTATGGAGAACATATCGCTGACGTAAGATCAGGCGGATGCACCCGCCACCCAAGAAAAAAAAGGATATCGTCCAAACCGATCGCTATAGTGAAAGAGAAAGGAGGAGGCGTTTTCTCAAACGAAACTATAAAAAAGGATCTACTCCGATCTTTTCGAGTTGCCGCGGGGGTGTAAACAGATGGATCAGCTTCTGTATATTTTCCGTTGGGTGAGGTCAAAGGATTGGTTAGGTTCATCGTTTTTTTTCTGTTTGGCTTGTGTATGCGCAAGGTGTTCACGTCTCCCAAAGACATGTGAGGTACGCTTGGAAGTAGCTTTAACTTCTGTCGGGAGGAGCAGACAAAGAGGGCGATAGAAAAAACCAATCCAAACCCAAACAACGGAAATCATCGGTTGTTGTTCTACTTTCAGTTTCAATCGTTCAGGTTCTTTTTTTTGTTCTGTCGGTCTCCTCCAGCGGTCTCTGAACCTCTCTACCATTGACCCTTCTACTGCTTGCTGGTTGTTCTTGAGATGTGATGCTTTTTATGCACCGATTTTTAGCTGCTCCCAATTGGACATCGGGCACGAGCGTCTTTCGCGTCGCTGTTGAGTTTCTTGGCATCTCCCGTTCCTTTTTTTTGTTTCTGGATTGTGCCGGCCCAGGGTCTGAGTAAAAGAAAAACCGAGGTTCCATTCCATGACCCTTTCACCCGCGGTTTGTGGTCGTTCGGTTTGGAAGTTCCTCGTGTCCTCGTGCCAAGTTCACGTTCGGCACGAGAGTGTCCACGAGGCGTTTGGAAAAAAAAACATAACAGATCAACCAGCAGTTCTCCGGTTTACTTTCGAAGATGTTTTTATACATATTGTTTTTTTCCGTCTTGCTTGGTGCCGCAGATTACACGTACTTTTTCACATTTTACTCCTGGCGTACCCCGATGGTGGTGGGCACATTTTATTTTCTCCAGTTGGTGTTTTTATTTTCCATTTTCGTTCTTTTCACTTACATGTTCGTGATGATTTGTTTTTTACATCCTTTCCTTGGACTCGTGTGCCTCAGCGACATCCGTGTGGCGGAACGGGTTCGAGATCGGGATTTTTTGTACAGTTTGTTATGTTTGACGCTTCAAATGCATTGCATCCGTGGGCAATGGTTTGGATGATTTCGGGGAGCTTTTTTAAACCCGTCTTTGCTGCTGCTGTTACTTCTGTCTAACTTCTACTCCTGCTCCGACTCGGTGGAGTTCCAGCGTTCTTTCCTCTAGAAGGACCGGGTTGATCTTGTGGAGCGCCACCGGTTGCTCGAGTTTTTTCTTTCTTTTTTATGGTTTAACATGATCTCCTGTTGCTGCTTTCGGTTAGTTTTTATGATTATTGTTTCACTGCCGTCCATTTGCAGGATGTCGCCGGGCCGATGGGGAAGGATAATGTGTTGAGGATTTAGTTCCTTTATTTTTTGTCCGATTACATTACGACGATCATTTTCATGTTGGGGTAGGTCATTTGAATATAGTCAGAAAACGTAACAGCTGGATACAGTTCTTCCGTTTGATTTTTTTTATTTCATTGACGATTGCTTTCGATCGGTTTTCTTTCCACTTTGGGTGAGATTTTTTCCCTTCGGTCGCTAGCCGGTAGCCAAGAAAAAGAAATAAAAACCTCTTAAATTATGGAGGATCATAATAATCGGATGCATCGCCTGTCGGAACCAATTGAACCGACTGTCGGTTCCCGTCGACTCGCTTGTTTGCCATGTGTTGAGGGGAGGACCTTTTGAGGCCATGCCTTGCGGGTGGTCTATATTTGGAGCGGTGGTGGTCAAGGTAAATTGTTCGGAAGCGCTACACATTGAAATACACCCTCAGTTGAAGAGGAATGCTGCCGATATGGAGGAAAATTATTTATTAGACCTCACACCTTATGCAAGTCAATTTCTCGATTGAAATCCTCCGCTTTGCAAATACGAAGCTGTGGAATTGTTGATGGGGACTATTCTATCACATACCATGGAAAGGAAGTGAAAAAACAAATATTGCAACAAAGGGTATAATTATTAAATCAATTATTTGCAACGCTCTCAAATGAAAACGTCGTGGCAAATTGCTTTGGATAGGAAGCAAATGAATCCTCAACAGTAAAACTAGGTATATCTAGTCCATAAGTGTTCCCCTATAAAGGATGGAAAACTGGTCAATAATGGATGCTAAGTAAATAGCAAAATGTTATTTAATTGGTACGAGAACAAATTGACTACATCGATTGTGAGTGATTAATGTAATGATACCAATTAAATAAACCTAAAAAAGGTAGGAGCAGAAGAACTTACCTAAATTGTTTATTTATCGACGCCACAATATTTTAAGAAGAAAGTTTTGTGTAATTATTAGCAAGTAATGTAATATTTTGAAAAATGCCACTTTCTGTTTTCATATGCATTTTATTTTTCATTTATTTAGTTTTTGCCTAATGCTTCAAAGTTTCCCATCTAATTTATAATTGCAGAAACTTTTTACAATTCTCGTGCGTATAAATCTTGTTTACCATAGTTGGAACAATGTTTCCGTTACATAAAACTTCACCCGTGGCTTCGGGTTAGCTTCAGTGAGAGAAACATTCGTCAATGCATGTGTTTTAGGTGAAAACAACTCGCATGTTTGACCCACGAATAAATTGTCGTACCAAATTTAATGTTTAATGCAGCGTTCACTAAATACGTCACAAAAAAAGACAACAAGCAAAGAAGAGTTAACAGGTTGAAGTAGTTATAAAAAACGTCTTAAAGTACCATCCTAAACAACCATTAGATGGACGGTTTCACGGAGTAATTTCTTCGCAGAAGACTCTTCCGAGTCGCCCGGTTGCGGCCCGTGGAAAGCGACTTGGTGTAAGTTTTTTTTCTCCTTTTAAGCCTCACTCTACCATCACCAACGTAAAGCAAGCTCTAAGTGAATGGTTAATAAAATGTAATTTTAATTAATCCCATTTGCCACAAACACGCTCATAATGAACACGTGTCAGCAGTAAAGTTTCCTTCATCTCGTCGGGCAGCAAAATAAAAACAAAGCGCGCAAAGAACTTAAACCGTTGTTTGTTGTTAGTGTGTTGTACGTTTGGGTTTTTCTTTTCGGCCACTTGGTCGCTTCGACGTCTTTCCTTCCTGACGCAGCTCATTTTGCCCAAAAGCGACCCCAAATGGTCTTTCACTGATCTAATAGTTTACCGAAATGAAGGAGGCTGGAGTGGCCAGGAGAACGTGGAGGCTAAGAAGTGCGCCGCGGGTCGTAATTAGCAATTACTGGTGACCTCTATTAATAATTCCCCGTCGCTCTCTTTCGGCTCATTTGCTGCGGACCGACCTCTCAACCTGGCGGTCCTAAACTGCGCGGACGGATCGTGCCTTCCAGCTGGCTTGATTTCTGCGCGCAATTATCCGGCCGGTTCGCATCGGAGTGTGTTTGTGTGCTTGACGAGTCGATTTTGGCGTTGGTATAATCTGTTTTGAAGTGGGCAAGTGATAGAGGCATGCAGTGCAGGACGCTTTTCGAAAATTTTGTTTCCGGTCAAAGGTTCTGCTTCTGTTGATAATTCCATTCGATCGACTGCTTAGCCTTAGAAGCTATCTCATCAGTTTGTTGAAATCAAATATGTTGCAACGTTGTTGAACAGAAATCTTAATAGATGAAAAATGCTTTTAAAATGCAGATTGATTGAGTGCGTAAGGTATAATATTAGCTGTCAATGTATCTCCAATTTGAAACATCTAAATATACGTTGATATATTAAAATATCAAGTTGATTTTAATTTTTATGATTGTTTCATTTAATTGAAAACAAAAATGTAGAACAATCTCTTCAACGAAAACTGGAGAACGTGAAGAATTTTATGCTGCTGTATCATACATGGCTAAAACAAGATATGTAAATGGGAATTTGTCAATTATTTAGACATGATTAACATCAGCAAGAAAATATAACTCTAAAACTTGGTCAGTTTCATGAGATATTTTTCAGATTTGAGACCATTTTTCCATATGATTTCTGGAAATGTTAAACAGACTTGTTTTGATTGGCTGTTATCATGTTTTATAGAGTAGAACATTGTTGTGCTCATATAAATTTATCTTTCATTAACAAGTTTCATTTTTTGAAAAAGTTAATAAAAGTGTATTTGTGGTAAATTGTTTTTATAACCCTCTACCATACAAATATAACATACCATATTTGAGTTTTAAAAGGATCAAAACTCAAGGAAATTACCATGTGTTCATAAGAATTTTGGGCAAGGTTTGGGCAAAAATACATCGCTGAAGCGGCAATGTTTTATCTGCAATGAACATTATTCTGCATGATAAGCTATGGTAATCTAACAAACTGTGGATATTTTGGTTTCTAAAAATTGAACAAATGATTTTCTTGGTTTTGGCATCAAATTTAGAGTTAGATCATTTTTAATACGTACCTTCGAGATTTCTCTGAGATATAAAATGGAACCACATTGAGAATTTAGAATGAACCATTCGCAACGACAGACCTCAGTGGTGTATCATCATTTGTCACAAAAGCTTTCCATGTTTGTATGTTTATGGATGTTCCATGAAATTGTAGCTAAAATGTTAGATTTCATTACACCTCCAAATGGAATGCGAATATCTAATGTCGCCATGAAAGTCGAGTCCCAGCGCAAGGTCCAATGTTTGCTCCATTTGGATCCTTTAAAGGCACAATACCACACTATCCCGGGACCCGTTTTAGGCCGAACATGATGGCACAAGCCCTGCGCATGCCATCCATAGCCGAAAAGTGTCCCCAAAGTGCTCTGCAGACGGACCTGCTGTTTCCCTCAAAACGAACCTCCGCGCAGACACACTTTATGGAGCTTTCGGCGATCGTCTCCTGCTCCGTGGTGATGGGTTTTTAACGATTTCGACGAAACAACGGGCTCCAAACACGAGCCGCCTCGGTGGCGGCAGGTTATCGCTAGCGAAATCTAGGAAGAAAGCCCCCGAAGGGGATGAAACTGGTTGCAATATCACCTCCTGGCCATCGCCATTGATGACCTTGCTGAGCTGCGGTAGGCCCAAAGTTGGCGAAACGCTTAACTACTGCTGCCAAATGTTTGTCTTGGCGCAATCTTTTTGAACAGCATTTGAGATGTGGGTCTGTTCCTACGGCTAGCGTATTTATTTAATTGCGTCTTTATTTGAATTGCTATGTTTTCGATTGTTACATCAAGTTAAACTTGTTGAATCAAAACAGCGCGAGTTTGAATCAATAGATTTTTAAAATTAATTATGGATTGACTTATTCAAGCGAATGGTGTATTTGTAGTGGTAACAGAAGTTGAAGTTAAGAATATTTCTTATTTATAAGCGTTAATGCTTCGCTTACAATAAGTAAAATTTAATTGAATGCTAATTGCCGCGGAAAAATGTGATGCATCTGTTTGCGAATCCACATAATTGGCAACAAAGATGCTGTGATTGATACAGCTGAATTGAAAAATAGCTTTGACATGTAAAAAGTCCTAATTTGCCTTAATAAGAAATCTGTAATAGCCATAGTCAACAACTATTTATTTAAGAAAGTTTAGCCATAGTCAATTAAAAAAACAAAAATGGAACCATACCATAATATCTCAGGAGTTGCTTGGACAGTGGAATCTATAGTCCTTATAATCACCGATGCTTGGTTATACAATTTCTTGTGGATGAATGCAGTGCTATGGGACATAAACATGCAGACATTTGTTCTCTCAAATTCGTAGTTTTTTAACGTGATTGGAAGCGTATCTGGCCCACCCGGGCTTCTCCAAGTCAAGTAGAACTAGATCGATCGGCTTTTTGAACTGATGAGTAGATTGATGGTGGATAATTCACGTTAAAAATAAAATTGAAAAGAATGTATGATATTATGATCAAAAAAATGTTTAGAAATGTGCTTTTTCAAGTTTTTCCCTTACACAAATTTGAAGTTCTTCAAGGACCCATGCAAAATTGTGAAGAACTTTAGGCCTCTGGGATCTTACCTTTTTTTTGTATCGAATCACTAGAAGATACAGTAGGATTTATTGGTTTGATGCTCAAAACAGATCCTGTCTAGTTCGTTCAGTTAGCCTTTAACGAGTGATTAAACCACTCAAGAAGCGAATTCGACGAATATCAGAACATCGATTACACAAGATGCATTTTGATATTAATATCTTAAAAATAAAAACAATCCCTATAGAACAATTTGGATGGTTCGAAAACTCCACCTCCGCCTTGGTTTATGAGAGTATATTCAGCTGCGGGTTAAGGGTTCAAGGGACCCAAGCAGCTAGAAGTTGCAGGCCTCATAAACATACTTTACATTCACCATTCTATTTCAATTCAATTTTCAAAATTTTAATAATCCAATTCAGATTAAATAAAATCAATTTTAGTCTAAACTTCAATTTCATTCTATGTTATACCAAGATTTTAGTACCAAAAACCTAATTTTCATTTTTTACTTTTAAACTCAATACCTTTTCAGTCGTTTGAATACCGAAATGATATTTTTAGTGAATAGTGCGAAAAATAAAAAAAGCAAGTTAAATGGAAACCATTAATAATAATATATTTGAAAATATGCAGAACAACACTTTTCATCCATGTTCATTATCCTAGAACTATTTTGAAGCTTTTTTCTTCTTCAATATAATCCGATAACTTTTTATATGTTCTTGCAACAATACATGAAGTTTTAACTTAAAAACACGGAAATGTGTCGTTTGGTGACCTTTTTTTAAAATAAAAACACAATTTAGATAATTCAGTTGCATCATTCTCATATTTCTATATTCATCATTCATTTGCATTTCAAAGTAAATTTTCAAATCCATCCCAAATTTTATGAGCGAAGTAAAGTTTTGGAATAATGATAAAAATTGTGCAGTTTTTTAATTTGAGAATTTGAGAGAAAATAACGATCGAAGTCAAGCGTGCCACAGGAAACCAATGATGTTTGCGAAGATGTATAACATTAAGGAAATCAAGGTACTCCTGATTAATTGTTAAGGAATCCAGCATATTAGTACAACCAGGAAAATATGAATTTTGGAGCTTTAAAATATCACGGAGTGGCAAGGTTTATCTTTTCAACACTCCGTAAACGGGCAAGGGACATTTCATACTAGTACAAATCACGCCATGCTATTTATTTCTTCGTAGTGCTAGGATTTTATTCCACTACCTGCACTATTGGCACAGCACGATAAATTAGTTTAGTTCAACAAAGTTTTTGAAGTAAAAAAGTAGAAGAGATATGTGACTCTTATTGCTGTATCTTTTCGGACTGTACCAGTACAATACAACCGATCCCGTTAGCCCAAGGCATCGACGATCATCTCGAGACGCACACGCAGTGACTGCACCGGATGCTGATCTCAAAACGATGGCAAACAATTGGAACAAGCGGACAGCAAAAGCGCAGCGAAACGTACGTCCCGATAATGTTGATGATATCCTTGATCCGGGGCAGCTCTCGTGGGAACGCATATCCTGCAGTCCACCTGTGGGTGCTCGCAGCAGCAGCAACGGAAACTGGTTTTGCAATCAACCACGAACTGTACCGGTTATTTACCCCGAAGTGATTGAGATTGTTCCGAGCGGAAGTAATTCTTCAGCTAAATAAGCCGACGGCACGGGAGCACCGTGAACGGAGGAAAAAGAAAATGATTTTTCAATTAACACTGAATGAATGTTTGCCTTTTTCCTAATTCTACTCTGTTATGTTATTACGAATATGTTTGCCTTTTTCCTAATTCTACTCTCAAAATGTAAACTTCAGCATTGCTTCTCAAAATCAGAAATCTTTTAGAAATTTAAACCAGCCAGTAAAACCGGTTCAAACCGTCAATTTAACCGTTTCGTTTAATTTAACTATGTCCACCAGTTGCATACATTCAGGCACAACGTGGTCACTGGAACATCTCCATATACTCACCTTTATTTCTGTAGTACAGCTTTGCACTAACAACCTTGTTTGGATTGAAACGGTCATTCGAAAGATTTCACGTGGTTAACGGTTGAAATGTTGCAAATTTTGAATTAAACCGGTTTCGACCGTTTATCGCGAAACGGTCTTACCAAGCGAATTTTTTAAAGAGCTTCTTTAACAGCTACTTTTTGGTAAGAACCGCATACATAATATAAAGTGTAAAAGAACATTGCGATTGGACCGATCTCTGTTTGTTACGATCTTGGGACAAAATTATGCAACAAAAAAGCACACGCTGCATCGTAACCACTGCGACCCGAAAACCGAGAGTTTCTCATTTCGCCATTTATTTTTATTAACTTAAAGACTTTCACTAAGTTTAGGACAATTCCATATTTTATTAGTAATCGACCTCGTTCTGGTGCCTTTTGTTTAAAGATTTGTTTTTGCTTTTGTTGTGCCAAAACCATTTTACTTGGTATATATTTCAAATAGTGTTTGTTGTTTGTGCATCAACTGATGTCGTTAATTTTTTAATCTTGATACAATTTTTGCCCGATTGGATGCGCGGATTTATGAGGCAAATTGTGTTCTCCGGACAACCACCATTGTCGATGGAACAAGTATTAGACAACACTGTGCAGTTGGAAGTGACGGCAGTCATTGAATTCACTCTATGATATGCTATAGGGATGGGATCTTGATGCACACCATGTAGGTCGATACGTTCAATCTTATCACTGTGATAACTGTAAAAAAAACAATATTTTGAATGGTTGGTTAACATTTTCATAAGTGTTTTACCCACGCTCACCTTGACCAGTAAATTAAATCGTCAGTTATGGCCAATCCAAGCGGGTTACGGAGATTACTGCCGATCGTACGAATCTGCTTGCTTTTCGTATCAATACAATCGATTTTTATCTTGTTCCAGTCGGTGTAGCAGAGCTTCTCCATGGTCATGGAAACTTTTATGCTGCCTGGATATCCAATATTAGGTCCATCGATCAATATTTGGCGTTCCGTTCCATCCAGGTTGGACGATACGATTTTTGTTTCGGGCCACGCTGATTCGGCCCAATATAGTTTTCCTCGATACGGATCGACGGCGATTCTTATTGGATCATCGAGATCTGATATTAAAACTGTGCGTAGGTCTGGATTATCTAAGCTCGCGACATGGATGGTATTCTTCCCATAGTCCGACCAATATAGACGCCGCGATATCCAGTCCACTGCTACACCTGGCGTCTTGATGTCATCTCTGATAAAAAGTTTCCTATCCGTTCCGTCGTACTTGGC
>KE525181.1:353045-374164 GCA_000441895.2 Anopheles sinensis | reverse complement strand
AGTGGACCGCGCTGTCTGCGTTCAAGCTGCAGTTGGTCATTTCCAGCATTTAGGGAGTTCGGATCAGTTTGGATGAAACTGAAAGTATCCACAACGTGGGTTGGAGCATGCTAGCGAAGGGGGAGCAAGTGGGTCCTGCAACGGACAGTCAGGTATCATTCGGAACGCGTCCTGTAGAATAGACCGGACCAGATTCATCGACGCTATCGATCTCGATTCATCCATCCATCCGTCTGTCCATCCGTGCTCGTGTCCGACGGGTATCTTGAGTCTCCAGGGACACTTCGCCAGGGCAGTCCGTGTCGGTGTCTTTCGGATGTCGTTTGTCGCGGTTTTTGGAGGAAGCGGAGGAGTAGAGCAAGTGGTGTCGCCAATGCCGCGCCGACTGGAGGAATGGGCGTATGGTAAGGGCAGGATGATTAATTATTGAATCACATTTTTCTTCTCCTCGTCGAAGGGGAGGGCTGGAACCGTGCCTTCCGGTTTTTCTTCGCTTCGTCGTTTGTCCTCCAGGGTTTCTGCTGGTTTCCTGCACATGACGGCGGCCAATCGATACCGAGACGCGTTCGCGACGCTCGAGCCAATGAACTTCTGCAGAATGGTGTTTACCGTAGAAAAGTGTGTCTTAAAGTTGATCCTACAAATTCAGTGTTGTAGTAACTTATATAATCGTCTTTAATTGACGCAATACAATTGCAATTCGATTTTTACGAAGAAATAATAGGCTTGAAATATGTTACATAGGTTCCCTCACAATGACGACAAAGCATAAAGCATAAAGCAAAAGAGATGAGAGTAAAATCCAAAAATAGGTCATTTTGTTGATTAAATCTATATTTTGATCGTATTTGCATTAAAATAGTTTTATTGTGAAACTGATATCTATTGTGAAACATTTTTGCACTGCGTTCAACCAGTTATTTCGTATTATTTTTTACTAACATTGTATTGTTTCGCTTTCACTTTGTGTTTTCATGGTTGTTAAATAAGTTTTACTTCTTGCAAATGAGTTGAACTATTTCGTTTTACGCAGTTTTGTCGCTAAAAGCCAATAAAAAGTCTCAAAATTATATTTTTACAAAACTGTACATCGAAAAAACGTTAGATTTAGCTTTAACTTGAATGCAGAATATCTATAAAAAAACTCCTGAAAGCCTATTATGTGTAAACTTTATTGAAACTACTGTACTTCTTTCACTTGATTTGTTTTGAATTTAACGTAAAACACAGTTTTAATCGATCACCATTAAGCATTTTTCTAGAAAGGATAGTTTTCTAAAAGATTATCTTTGCCAACAAATGTGTTTAACCCCTCATTAAAATACTATTCTTCTTTTCATAGGCATTCAATCTTTCGAGAAGTTTTGCTCTATAGGCATTAAGGAAAGATCCTAAGCATTTGATTGTCCTTTCTGCAATGTTCGTAAGCGACAAGTTCGAATTGTTGGGTGACGTTTAACATGGACCTCCTGAGGGCAACAAGGAATGTTCTCTGCTTCTCGGATGGATATCAGATCAGAACCAGCTAGCGTTGATCCATTCTCAATACGATGTTCTAAACTCCCCAACAACGGCACAGACGCCATTCGAGGAGTGCAAAGAGTCGCCGTACAAACGTCCTTATAAAATGGTCGCCCGTCCATGGTCTCGAGATAGCAATGTTCGCCAGAGGACGGAAACGGTGTCTTTTCGAAACGGTTTCCATTTCGGGCCGGCTAAAACAATGTGCCTACATCGGGCATGGAGGAGCTTATGTGCAGATTTATCGCGAAATTAAACTCCGCGAATGATTTGAACCGGCAAAGATGGCGACCGTTGGCAGACATTGTCAGCCGTGTCGTTCTTCCATTTCATGGATTGATCGGACGCGCTGGTGCAATCGTTCATCGATCAGAAAATCGTCCAAAGGACCGGAGGCTTGCCGTACTCGTTCTGATGACACGGCGAGGCGCGATGCGGAGGGTGGAATTTAAAATTCATCCATTTATCAATCAATCAATCTGCTCGCGAACCGGGTGGAAGTGGGCAATGAGTGGAGCAGGAAAAGGAAACAGGCCACCGACAGCCGCGATGATGACAGTGACGACGATGATTTCGATGAAAACTTTTCAAAACCCTTCCACGGACGGTTTCCTTCTAGGGAGACCACATCCGAATGCATCCATCTCTGAGTTCTCAGTTCCTTTCTCGTCCTCAGGCGTTCTGTGTCCCGATTCTCGAGACGTGGATTTCCTTGCCTGAGCGGGAGCATCGGATTGATGCAGAAATCCGCCATTCTGATCGAACTGTGCGATGCTACCTGTTTCCACGATTCTCGACGTCGATGCCGGAGGGGCGAAGGAACTGTCGGCTTCCGAACCCTCAAGATACCAGTTTTGCCAAATTTGGAGGAAGGAGTTTTCGGTTCGTTAACGAGACGCGCGGTACACTTTCAATGCGGTTTGTGTTCGCTTTGTTCAGTCATGGATCAGGATTTTCTCAATCATCTTAAAATATCATGAACGTAAAGATTTATTCAAACTGCTATCCTAAAGGCTCATGTACAAATAGATAAAAATAAAATTTTAATTATCTATGCATTTTGGAGGTTTCAGTGCACGTTTGTACCTATGAGAACTAAATTATTGCAGTTTAGTCCAGTCAAACCAGAACAACATAAATTTGTGTTTAGCAGTAATTACTTAAATTGTTGTTGAAAAGCCTTAAAATTCTTTTCTTTGATCTTAAAATCTCTGAGTACTTTAAACATTCTACTGATACGTTACTTAAACTCATTTAATTGACATATTCCAAGATCTCACTACAACTCACTAAATCAGATTTAAAGAAAATATAGCTTGAAATAAGGGCGGAAGACCATGATTCGAGAAACAAACGAAACACGGATAACCAAGTAACGTCTCCCAAATAGAATAAAATAGAACAAGTATTCTCGATTCGTCTTCCAATTACTATAAAATAGAAAATATTCTCTTCCCACTAAACTAGTCCCTCACCTGTACGAGGTACTGTTAAGTACGATCGGTTGGTTAATTTTTATTTATTACATGTACTTGATTTTTTTTGTAACATTTTGCATCTCATGTTTATACAATTTATATTAAATTCTTGTTTTTTTTTTCGTTTTACCAGGTCTAGACTACCCATAGTATTGCTAGTTTTCCCCACTGGCAGGAAGCACTCACGAATAAATATTCACTGTTGCCCAAAATTTGTTTCGAAACACCTTGCACAAACCATTCCTCCCAAACGATGCCAGCAATGTCCTTGCTGATGTGATAATTGACCTATAAGTTTCAGGAGAATTTTGCTGTTGAAAAATTGCTTCCCGGATCGGATGCACCTTTTTCTGCACCACCCAAGTCCTGCTGGACTGCTGGGTGTGGGTCGCTACATTTGCGGTAGAGAATAAAAATTTAAAGTGATCATACCCATTGTTTGCTGGAAGGTGCAAAAAGCAAACCCATCTCGCGCCTGCCAACAAGCCTGAACGAATGGAAGAATAATGAACGGTACGCTGGCTGATGGAGTGCGGGAAATAATAAAAACGAACCCATCGGCGCACAAATATCTCAAATTATTCAATTACACTCAATTGAAGTCGATATTAAGGAAACGTGGGGTGTACGAAGGAGTTTTTGTCTTTGCATCGAATTGTTTGTTTATTTGCTTGTGACTTGTGCACAAAAACTAGGTAGCTCACATTCACGAACACTAACCTAGGCACGGAGATGAAGAATGGAGAACGTGCGGGAAAATTGCAATGCAACAAAAATGGATCCGCTCCAAGCGTCGTAATATGAACCGGAAACGGTTGCATTCGCTTGCACTTCCGAGGCACGTGAGAGCTATTCGGGAGAGAAGGCATAAATAATAATACTAAAAACATCGGCGGAACGCTCCTGAATGTCAGCAAAAAGGACAGCATAACGACGGACAGCGGAGAAAAAAACAACGGAAGAAAAAACCCCGGACGAGGCGACGCAACGGTGCATTCAAACGCACGCGCTTGCAAACCAAACGGCAGCTGACAAACGGGTGCGACTGCAACTGCACTAACGAGTTGCATCGGGATTGCATTGTGAAAAACGAGGCGTGGTCACGTTTCACGATGCGAGCTTTTCGAACACTTCCTCTCCAATCCTTCATCCTCCCCATTTCCAAAGGGTCCTTTACTGTTTTTGCAATCGGTCGCCGAATCCACCGAAAGCGGCGCTTAATCCCTTTTCGTTGCCTCGCGAATATGCGTGCGCACGCTGCACCAACGCTTGCAACGGTAATGCAACCTGCCCCAAGTCCCCCTCTGCTTCATTCCGCATACATTTCATTCCCCACCGTTGCGGGACAGACGAATAAAAATTCCTGCCATATTTCGTGGTCTCGTTTATCCACTACCTTCCCCCTTATGGTTGGTGTCTAAACGTTGCAACTGCACCGGTTGGGGCGCGTCCTGACGGTGGCTCGTCCAGCAACGCCGAAGAGGAAGCTATTAGGCGGAGGGACGGGTGTGAAACGTTTGCCAATTCAATTTCACATTACTTCTGCTCGAAACGAAAGGGAATGGTCCCTTGGTCCGGCCGGTTGAATGAAATAATTTTTGAATTACTTTTATTGCTCTGCACGGCAGCGAGGGTTCGGGTCCCTCGAAGGGAACTTTTGCAGTCGTCATCGTCGTACCGGCTCAACATGGAGGCAACAACAAGGTAGATGAGTTACGGCTGGCGCATTATTAGCTATGCACATGCACTTTTCAACGCATACCGTCCGTACCGACAGCGTAGATCGACCGTTTTGTTGTTGTTTCCATATGACAAACGGGAAGGGTGAACATTGATGGCTGAAAAAACACGGACAGAAACCGAAGGGACACAAACAAAAAAAAACCGACCAGCCAATCGAGTCTGGGGACAATGCGAGGGAAAAGTGCACGTAGCAAAAAACAATGGCACAACAGTAATGGCTGCCGTTTTCATTATCGTCCAGCGGCTGCCACCCCACGCGCTGCAGTTTTGGTTTTGGTCAGGACGAGGCGCTAGCTTGAGCTACGATTATGGCAGACATCAAAATGCCATTTCTGTTCCCCTCCCGACAGCCGGCGTGGGTTTGTGGAAAAGGGTCAAAAGGGCAACCTACATACGTACATTTCCCGTAAGTTTCCATCGTTAGTCCCCACTGGGACCGATGTGCTTCGTTAGCTCATTTGTAGCAACAAATTGACACGATTAGCTAGCGATACGCACTAGTGCACTAGCAATAAAACAAACATTTACTCTGAGGCCTTCCAATGCAAGCGAAATTGCTAAAATAATATAAGTACGTTTGGCAATTCCGGCAGAAATTGCTAGGTACAATATTTAAGCAACTTTAATTTTGTTCCATTTTGTGGGTAAAATGCAACAGCAATGACCACAATGCCAATATTTTAATCAATTTGCATTATTTATTGTTGTCTCAAGTAATCATAGTTTTGTCTATGTCTAACTATTGCATTGCTTGTTTAATATTTGTCAGAAGAGTTTTAAAAACTGATTCGGTGCTGAAATGGCCAGCTTTTCCAGCATGACCAAGGGTATCTTTCGCCATTCTCCTCTCATGGTTGCTTGCAGAATCGTCTAACCAGGATTTCCTGCAGATGCTTCATGGGATTAAAGTCTGAAATTCGTGATATTTTAGCCCGAATAGTTCCAATGCCTTGCTAACGCGGTGTTAATTTGTTGAAGATAATCATTTTCATTCATTATTAAATCTGCATGTAGCATGTAATCTTTAAAATAAATAAAAAAATTACAAAAGTATTAATTCAAAAATTGGTCATGGAGGTGAGACTGTATATTCTTTGTTACGATTTATATATTTTCATAATAGTTTTCTCTGAGAATATGAAGCTTTCCTTATAAATTTATCTTATAAATTCACTATACTCGTCATTCACAAAACACTCCGAATCGCTTTGTGACCATTATTTGTCCATCTATTGTTCTTTGTATAACACGCACAATGTAATTGTGTCTGTTCTATCTCTTTAAAATGTAATAAATAAAAGAAAAAGTTCTAAAATGATTGAGGTGAGATACGCAAGATTAATTAATCAGGACAAAGTCTGTAAAATTTCATGTAAAAGCATTTCATTGTAATAATATGTTGCGGTGAAACCAGTTTTTTGGAAACAACCGTGTCCCAAATAGCTCTTCCCAGCTTTAATTGAGCCACAAATCGTGTTTGCTGAATAATGCAGTGCTTAAGCATTTAAACAGTCTATCCACTATCATTATCATCATCATCGTGCACACCGAACCAATGACTAATGATATCGAGCGGAGTCAGCAGCATGCAGTAGTAGTTGCAGTTGGAAAAATTCCAATACGCCATTAGACACGCAAAACGACATTTCTCTCCGCCGCAAGCCTTCAACCGTCCCAAACTTCCTCCGTGCTCTCGTTAAACGCGACTAAATAGAAGACTTCCACCGACAAGGACGCAGCTCCTCGGTGCCGTTACTGACGATAATTGTTTCATTAGCAAGGAACTGCCGGTGAAGCTGGTCCGGGGGAGTTCCTGCTAATGGTAGAAATATGATAATTATCCCCAACCCAGCCACGCCATTAGTCGTGAGCATTAGTTTGGCCGCTGGAGACTGGCTGCCCCTCGCTTCCAACTTGGGGATATGGGAGAGGTCGATGCCGGTGGGGTCCTTGACTATCGCATCCCCGTCGAAACCGAGACACAGTCAGCCGTCACAGGCGAGCCGTTTGCGCTATCTGTCGGCTTACATCTGGCCGCCCGTATCTGTAGATGGGCCTAATGTCGCATTGGAACGGATGACGAGCTGCTGCGTCGAGTGGCCGGAACGTGTTGCAGTTCCGTTCCGTCCCATTCGACCGAGTGTTGGGTGCCGGCGGTCCAAAAGGCGGCGGTCCGCTGCATATTCCCACTTCCATTCCGGGGCTACGGGGTGTGTTTGTCCACGACACGAGACCGTCTCTTGGGTTGTGAAAACATTCCACACGCGTAATTTAATTACATGTATCGCACAAGGCTATAAGCCTGCCAGCAAGGAAAAGCGACCCCGCGGGGAAACAAATGAGGCTACGTAGTGTCCTTGGAAAGGTGCATTCCTAAGCCCAAGTGTGAATCTAGTGGAAAAATCGATCAATCGATGGCCGCAACCCGTGACTCGAATAACTAGAACATGTATCTATTTTCCAGCAACGATTCTACTTTCATAAATAAAACCGTAGATTGTGCTGAGTCAGATTTACAATGAATAAAATTTAAAAAATATGAAGATGGCAAGAAAAGACTTGATTTAACTAATAGAATTGGAACATGCAACGGACAAATATTTATTTGTGGTTTTGTATTTTTATAAAATCAAAACATCTTTTAATTGGTAGTGATATATTTTTAAAAAATATTTTTAAAAATCAAATCAGATTTAAGATTGCTCTAGGGGGAACATGCTAAGAGCTTTAACTCACCCAATTATTACTTTACTCATCAAGTGCTGATCGCCGTGCAGTGGGATCACTCTCCCATCGTATATCAGCCATCAGCCGGGAATCAACCTTCCACCGACCCATCCCCAAATGACCACCGCTATCAGCCGATATCCCGCTGAGTTCGAGCACATTGCATTTACTTTATCGGTCAATTCATAATGATCTCCATTACCATAACGAACGTGTTGCCGATTTCCACCGCGACTCGGCTCGCCAGAATCTTAACGCTGAAATCTACAATCCCGTCCGCACCGTATGGCTCGAACGCTCGCTCCGGAAAAGGGGAAATGGTAAGGTATTTCAAAAATGTGTCCCTCCCTCAACAGTGGGATGTCGTCGATGCTTACAACAGGCTTGGCCGGTCCGACAGTTCCAACTTCCCAATTTGTACTGATTTGAATAAAAATCCCTGCCAAACAAATTGTGTCGATCGCAACGGGCAAAGGGTCCTGCGGGTTGGCGATCGGGGTTGGTTGCTGCTTTTGGAAGTGAAGCTGGAATGTTTCTCGGCAGTGGCCAAAAATGGGCACGGATTCGCAGGTCGCTGTCGTCAGCCGCCATCGTCATCTGGTCGGTATGACGCGACGTGAATGGAGCGTGGAATGTTTCACGACTCCGTAGCGTCGAGAAACGTGAGAATAGGCCGCCAGTCGGTTGGTTTTCCAGAAGCGGAAATTCGTTGCAAAGTGCACGCCCGCGGAGGAACGGCAATCTCGCGACGGAAGCCAGAGACCCGAGAAGTTTGTTCGCTTCGCCAGCTTTCGAGTGTGTCCGAAGACATTGATTGGCTCTAATCACTTAATCGGCACGAGAGTATGGGAGTACCTTTCTCTCTAGCCGAGATTATGATGTCCCGGTTGGGCTGATGAAGCAATTCGCTGACGGTGATTTACGGTACGGAAGGGCAACCCAGCGACTGAAACCGAAACAACTTCCGGAACCATCCTCCTGAACGGTGGGAGTAAATTATAATTATCGTTAACCAATCGAACCGCGCGAGGCTTAATCAAGGGTAATCAACGCTACCAACATCATTACCTACCACTATCGTCGGCGGGCTTTCCGAAATCATCACGCTCATCTTCATCGTCGCACTTTCAACATAATCATCGAGATCATGATCGTGTGTTTAGCGGCCCTAGGCACGTTGCGCTAGGTTAGGGATGAGTTGCATCTGTTTCGGGCGTTAATTATATCGCTTCCGAAAGCGGCCACGTTCCGAAAATAGTTGATCCATCCAGCATGATGTTGCTTCTAAGATGGATGGGTGGGATGGATTTCAACGTCCGCACATAAACGCCATCATCTACGGAGAAGGTGTGAGGGAAGTGGACTATTAATCACTTTATCGGTTTTTCCTTAAGCACGCGACAAGACCGAGTATACACATACCGTAAACTCTAATCAAAACATGTTTGAAAGGATTTAGTTTATAGCAACATTATCAATTTTATAATGCAACTACAACAGACCGGAAGTTGTATTGTTTTCAATGCAAATATTAGCTACCTTTACAAAGTCTTCATGTTTGTTTTTTGCTTTTTAACACCTTATTCAGGATAAGAGAAAAGTTATAAAAATATTTAAACATGATAAAGATAAAAAATAACCAAACATGACACGACAATGATTTCGATTTTTACATATTTACAATAAAGGTTTTTCAAATTACATGGAAATAGAAACATACACTTGAGGAAATTGTTTGAATGAAAACCCTACAAGCTAAAATAATGTTACTCAAAACAGGAGTAAGAGAATTGTTACTCTTCATGAATCGTTCAAGAAGACTCTTGATAGTTAAATGAGTAAATATAATAAAAAAATGAATAAATAAGTAAATAAATAAATAAATAAATAAACTAATATTACTTAGGTAAATGATGAGTAAAGCCAAATCAATCTATAAAATAAGTAGCCTTGGACTCAACCAAATTGAAATATTTTGATGGCATTTTTTCTTAGGATTAAAACAACATACTTTCGATACATTTTCTCACCTCGCGTTTATCGACAATACAATGTCATACCTAGTTAAGCCTTAAGTACATTCATCGTTGAAGGAAGAGATGTCACGGCATGAGCACTTTTTCTGATTTTATAGTTATCTTTCGTCATAACTTTTGACCGAGCTTTCACATTAGTGGAAAACGGCACAGTGTTTGTAACCGTTTTTCACCATTTGGAATCAAACATACAACAATATGGGTAAACTTGAGAGTAAACAATAAACCACCCCGACTTTTGCTTCCCAACAAACAAACGCTCCCCGATGACCATCGATAACGGAACGGTTGCATTCGGGCAGAAGCACTCCAAACACGAGGCGAAAAGATTAAATCGACCGCCCTCGGCTGGATCGCAGTTGCGTCCAATGCCGGTGCACGGTGCAAGCAAACAATCAATTACACGCGGATGCATCATCATTAAAGCTCCCATTGCCGGGTCAAACCGGGAGGAAAATCTATTTTCCAAACAACATGTTCGAAGAGATAGAGAGAAAGGGCGGAAAAAATAGGAACCACTTCCAGGAAAGGGAACATGCGAAGCAAGGTGGTAAAAGCGCATTACGAACGAGCCGTCATTTACTACAATGTTGCATTCAGTTGCATCGTTACTATCGTTGCCACCGGTCTTTAGATTACGCCATCGGTCAGCGAAGGTGTTTGCGCTTCAAGCGAACCCCGATTACGAAGGGAAGAGTGGGAATGGCTTTGGACCACCCATAGAGGGAGAATTTGGCTCCAGGGATTTACTGAAGTTGCACCAAGCTCTTTAAGGAACGATCTAGGAAGGAAAGAGGGAGCCAAAGGTGGTCGGAAAACAGATGAAAAGCTCGACACTGCAGAGGGGGAGATTAAAATGATAAACCCTCTAGCAAACGTTCGCCTCCCCTGGCGTGGTTGGGGAACGCTGGAGGGAAAAAACAAAGACCAGCTATCTTAACTATCATATTTGTGCGCAGACGCACCACCCCTGGGAGGCACCACCCAGGTAAGGCTGCCTTCGAATGAGACGCCTCACCTGGAACCTACCTGGTTTCCCAACCAGCCCGCCAGCTAGAGCGAGGTTTAGCACCGTTTATGTTGCCTCCACGCCTCCGTGACATCATCGTGATAGCGTCGTCTTTTCTTCTTCGCTTCAGTCGTGAAGCTTTTTCCCCTCTGCATCTGTAAATGGTCGTTTTCCAGCCGACGAGACGGCGGTGAAGGTGGCGGTCGGAAAACAGCAGTAACAACACCCGGAAACATTGATTGTCTCCGTTTCGGGTCTGAAGATATGCTCCCAAGGGGTGGCGGGTTGATGGCGGGCTGGAGTGGCTAGAAACAAATGGAAAGTCGGCGCCCAAGAGAAGAGAGCCACGGCGATGTAGCCGGTTTGCTTTTCCGCGCTTGCTGGAACGGAACAGGCAGCACTACTCGATACCTGGCCGTGGTGCTGGATGCTACTCCGCCCCCAAAACTGGCTTTTCCGATTTCATAAAGTGTGGGCTGAGGTTGAATAAAGCATTCGAGTTAAAGAAGTTCCAGACCCAGAAGCCTTGCTATACGGTTTGATGGAAATTTCTAAACAGTGAAAATAGTTTCTTATTACAACCTGCAATATTTTAAAGAAAATGTAACCTGTTGATCCTCGAGAGGATTTTATTCCTAATTATCTTTGTAACAAATTAAACAATTAACAATTTCCGGTTTATACAAATATAATATACAAATCAGTGAAGCAAGGAAATCAAAGTTTGAATTTTGTTTTATTAAGTAAAATATGAATCATTAAAAAATATAACAATTAATAAATAATAGCCACTTAACTTATTTTTTGTATAAGACTTTTTGTTTGAAGGTACGAATGACTAAAATGCTAATCAGTTCTCATGTACTTGTATTTATGGTTCTAAATATGTGTTATGTTTTATCTTATGTTTTATTTGTCAATTGCATAATTCAGTTATCTGCAACTGCATAAATTTAATATCGTGTTTATTTGTTACATTGCTCCGTTTTTAAGCGCTTTAATTTTTGTGAAGCTGTAGCTTTTATTCTATTTAGGGTTGTCACTTTTGAATCTTTTGGTGAGTCATTTATTCATCTGAATCATTCGAAACGTTCATGATTTTTGTTGCTTTTATGGGCATAGCGAGAAAAATAGGGTCAGTGCTTTTTTCGGCTTCATGAACCAGTTCTTCAAACAAAATCGAAGCATGAATCGTGGGTCTAAATCTAAATAGCCCAACTCTATTTCTATGTTCGAAAATTCTCAATTCGCAAAAGTTTTAATCTATAAGCGAAATTATTTTCTGATTCGTACATTCAAAGCGCATCCTGCTCAAAAATCAATAGAAGATAAGTCGGTTCACTGATTGGTAACTCCCAGTTTACCTAAAATGTGAATGTTTTTCGTAAGTTTGTAGAATATTTTTAACAAATTTATTACCAGCACAACTTCATCAAAATAATGTCGCACAACATCTTAATCGATCAAATCATTTGTATTTAGAAAAGTGTCACATTAATCACGTCAAGCAGCTTGATCAGTCTTAGTTTATATCGATCCATCCACTGATCTGATGAATGGATCCCCATATGACGATGATGATGATGATGGCTTGGGATGACTAGACCTTTGGGCGATTTTGTTTACTTCACATACGCCCGTTCCGCAGCCGAAGCGTATCGCCTGCAAAATCCAATTTCATTAAAACTTCGCTCTCTCCCCAGTCATCATCGGACGTTCGTCTTGGCAGCTGCACCGAAAGCAGCTCCCTCACTCGATGGTCGTCCAGAAAATCCAAGCTGATGAATGAAAGTGGGCGCTTTCGAGGCTTGCACATCATTGCGCCAAAACCTGCCCATCTCCATTGTCCAGCCCTCGAGGTGCGGACCGAAACGTATCGCTTTGATTACCCAATTTTCCCGCGGGTGTTCACGCGTACGGGCGTCGTCGATGCTGTTTGTTGGGCCGAATGCCGCCAAGAAGCCGCGTGAACACCACGCCATTACGCTTGATTAATTTCGATAATGGTGACCGTGAGGCTGGAACCCCGCTTGCACACACAAAGCGAGAGACACACACACACGTGGTGGATCGGGGCGATCGATCAAGGCGAACGAATTGGTTCATGATTTTTCGTTGAAGCCATTCTTCTCGGTGCACTCCAGCAGCACCTTCGTCTTCCGGTGGATGCGACACTCGATACCGTTGCGGCAATTATTTGAAAAGAGATTCAAAATTTTCCGTTCGAGAAATTCTATCAAGAAGCCACAATGATTTCATGGTAATTTAATCTATCGAAAATAATTCACTTAAAAGAAAGTAAATCATGTTACCACTATTTCAGTTTCAATGCGTGAATAGGTTACGCGAATGATAAAAATATATAAGTAAATACAAAAAATATAAACTGTTAGTAATTAACACCGTTTCATTAAATGTAAATTATGCGAAAATGGACCGGAAACGGTTTCAACTTGAAACTGTGTCACGGGCAGCATGATTCGCCAGAAAGCAACCAAAAACAATGCCTCATAAAGTTGTCCCGGTGCAGTCGCGAGTGCGAATACTCCTGTAAAGATCGTCGCGTTTACCCTTCCGTAGGCATTCCCGGTCCCCGCTGGGGACGGAAAATGTGCCAGAAATTGTTTTCAATTAAATTCTAATTAAAACATTCCTCATCGCGAAGGGCGGAATCGGGTGAAGGCGCACCGAAGTCGAAGGAATGCTGAGGTATCGTTGACCATACCGGCCTGCGGCCCGGAGAACGTAGGGATTTCGTCCGTTCTAAGGAAAACTTTCACCGCGAATACCTTCAGTGAGCGTGAGTGTGTTCGTTTTTATCCCCGTCCCCTTAAAAGCGGTCCCGTTCGGTGCCGGTTCTTTGCGTTCGTGCGGTCCTTACCACGTCCAAAGGGTACCGCGAGCGACTTGCGCCTACCGTTAACTTCCGCCAACGGTTCGCGGTGCGTAGAATCTCCCTCATTGCACACCGCAGCGATGCGTATAATTGTGCAGATGGAAACTGTTCCCCCTGTCCCAGGTCGCGCAGGAAAAACACGCTCGTCAGACACGTTTTTCTGCAAAACTCGGCGTCCCGAAGACCGGGGCGAAGTGTCACAATGAGGACCGACTTTTGAGCGGGGCCAAACCGCGATGATTCCTTCGCTCCAATTGTCTTCGAGAAAACGACGAACGCCGATCGATTGCTGGCATGACTCGTCAGTTCGATGGGAGCACGCCGATTCACGCAACATACCGTTTGCATAAATGGATACGAGCGAGAGGAAGTGTGGGGACGAGGGGGAGCCCATCCATCGGGTTGGATGGGAACGGAAATGACTTTGGTCGACAGTTTTCCGACAACGTGCGTTAACGGAACCGTTATTGATCCGGCTGGTTTGCCTGACTCGACCGGAAGTGGACCATTTTTTTTAAATTCCTTTTTTAACTCGAAAGGAAGAGAAGCAAAATCATCATCGACGGGTAGAGTTGTGACACAATTTTCCCACCAACGAAACGCCATACCGAAGGCGGATGGCATTCCAGGGATTGTGGATTGAGCGATAAAATTAGATCAACAACGATAATGGCCGGCAAGAATGTTCTTCCATTCGCTGCGTTCGATCCCGGCATTTGACCTCTTTCGCAGTCTCTTCGCTTGGCGAAAGATAGTATCGTTATATCCTCAGGAAGCGCGGTTTAATTATTCCCCCGACGGCGTGGTGGTGGAAACCCTGGGAAGAAGCGAATAAAACTTTGGCTTTATAATCAGTGTGGGAAAATCGAGCAACGAACACCCTCGCCAAATAAACCACAATATTTGCCCATTGTCGTCCCGCCCAACTCCAGGGTTCGTTGGAAAATGTGCCACAGACAGACGAAAGAATTCGTAAGAAGTTTTACTCCTCCAGCCGAACCCCTTCCCATTTCCGTGGCTTCCGATTCCGATTGATCCGGTTGTATCTTTTTCTCGGCGGGAGGATTTGTTCTTTTCGGAATTGCTGGGAGTTGGCTTAGATCGAACGAGCTAAGCCGGTAAGAAGGCCACTTGTCTGATGGAAGGAAACGCCCCGAGGATTTGGGACGCAAGGAAAACGAAAGGATGATAGAGAGTGGTGGATATGGAAAAGTTGTCTTTTTCGAGGGAAAGTTTTGGCAATAGCTTTTCCTGTTTGGCGTTAGTTTGATTTCGAGTTTAGTTTTCTATCTCTGATTGTAGCAATATTTGGTTCGTACTTTGATAAATTGAAGCTCATGTTCAGACGGAACCCTTGGACAATTGAACTACTTTATACGAACTGCCTTCTTAAGACGTTTATGTTGTATTAAAAATAATCATTTTACTACCATCATCTTCCCTTCACTTGCTATCGATTTGAATAAGTAACGAGACGCAACAGTGTTTGAAAAAAAACGAGGAAAACTATCTTTACTTCTGATTCGATTCGATTTTTTTTCGGCCGGATTTATGGCATAAGAAACTTCCATTCAAACGCTCCCCCTTCTAGCGGGGATTAACTCTTCCTTTGTCGTTCCCAAGAAGAAAGTCCACCTCCGGAGGACGGAGCTCATGGAAAGCCAATACACTCCCATTTATAGCCCCGATCAATGAACTGCGATGATTTATCCGGCAAATTTAGTGGCGTCTTTGGATAACTTTTTAAACTGTTTTATTGAGCTATGATAGATTTTTTTATTGCGCCAAACGATTTCACTTCCCTTGGTTTGGAGGCGAAGAGTGGCAACACTTACCCGGGAGATAATGTGATGATGGGCTAGCGGTTTCTTTTGTGACTTTCTGCGCCGTGCTTCGGCGAGGGGGAAAGCAACCCCTGTTTGTTTTTCGATGAAACCATGGTTTTGGCGTGGCGGAAAGTTTGACTGCAGAAGTATCAACAAGACTGAGGCTGACGGAGAATTATTCTCCCAGGGGTTGTAAAGTGGTTGTTCGGTAGGGATTTTGTACGGACGGATGAAGGTTTCTTTGGTAGATCTTCGAATAGTCTTATCGGAGGTGTCGGAATGTGGTAAGTCGTTAAATTTGTCAGATACATTTTAAGGGGATGCTTGGCTATTTGGTAGATTGATGTAAACGTGCCACAAATGAAGAACAAATGAATTAACAAAATAAATATGATGTGAGGAAACAGTTATTTGTCTATTGAAATAATAGAATGTCACGGAGTTGCTCTATTCCAGGAGTTTACTGCATTGTTTTATATTTTATTAATTTAAGAAAAGCACTGTTCTACAGTATTTAGATTGCCAGGTGCAAGCAATTTTGAATTCGGATTAGTTTTTGTTTATCATATGCTACATTCTCATATACTGATTTTATTATCTTATCCTGTATTAATAGAGCAAGTAATATTCAAAGACCTCTCTAAGATCATTAATAGGGCGATTCTCCTAATGCTTGTTTGTTCTATTGCACAAAAGAACAATTAAATTTTTTAACTATATAGCATATAGAAAACATACTAAAAGAATTCAATCATACTTTTAGGACTAACCTCAAAAGTGTAAAATAATACAAATACTTATATGAAATAGAGTTATGGTGCTATTTTAAAGCCGTATTCAAAAGAATTATATCAAATATTTTCAAAAACAAGACCAAAAATTGTCAACCGGAAGCTAACTTATTTTGTAAGCACGCTTAATCCTTAAATTTTGTTATTTAAAAATGCGTTATATGAGCTGAAAAGATATTTGAACATTCATTAAAAAGGCAACATGGATTTAAACAGTTAATTTACATCCCAAAATCTGCCAACTTTGCATAAATTTTAATTATGCGGTTTCAAGTACTCAAAAATCGTTTAAAATGAAAACTAAACATGTTCATAAAATAATTTGTCTGTTTCTAACTTTCTGAATAATTAATTTTCCCGTTTGCACGATTACAAATAAGTGTTATTTTCATGTCAAGCGAGTTGATCTGTATCCTTTCTTAATGTTGTTTTCTTTTGATTTTATTTGGAATTCTGATTGATGATTTAATTGTTTTAACAGCCGCTTCTTCTTGACCGCTACGCAGCAAGTAATCAACTAATAAACCAATTTATTTAACCTTCCGAAAGGAACAGCTCAGTTTTTTTCATATGTTTACTTACTTCCAGCATTCCCTTCCCTTTTCCATTTCACTCCCCGAGGGTTCATTGACAGCGTGTCGTTTCTTTTTCGTGCACATTATCCTCCATTCCTTCCGCGTACGACGTGAGCGGCAGGCAATCGCAAAACGACGGCAAAAATGCACAAAAAGTGTCGAATGCTCATCAGATGCGGCGCTCAGTTGCAAGTGCATGTTCTTCGGTGCATTAACGGTTCGCTGGCGCATAGTTGGTGGTGCCATCGACAACATCGGTCGCATATTGTACCGCACTTGACCGCCGCCAGTGGTGTTGGTCTGAGTCTGCGGGCATTTCGATGAAATTTAATGAATCCCTCATCATTTCCATCCCGTGTCCTTTGGCCGCAAGAAGTGAGGAAGCCGGGAAGCGGATAGGTTTTAAATAATTATCACTCGCGATGTCCAGCATCGGTCCCGTAGGCTTCGGCAGGCCACAAGAAACCGTAAGCGTATGGCACGTGAGGGAAGACATATTACAAGAGAGCAAAACGGGGAAAAAAGAAATAAACTCACGCACACATACTAAGACGGCAGGAGATGCAGTTGCATCTTGGGACCGTATCGTCAACACCGAGGCCCACAATTCCAGTGGCATAAATGAAATATTAACGTTAAATTGAGGCATCGCATCATAATTTATCATTTTCTGCCTCAAATACCATCCCGGCATTTACCCGCCAGCCTTCGGAAGGTTGCATACTCTCGCTTCCCACTATGTTTTGTTCTTCGTTTTCTTCCGTCAGCCCGATTTTTCCTTCAGGTGATGCGCCATAATACAAACAAAAACCCGCGTGGAAAAGGGCGGTAGGAGGACGACCGTGGAAAAATCAACTAGCTATCTGTCTGACTGACAGTCTGCCCGTCCATGTCGGTTCTTCAACGAGTTCGCCGTGCTTTGGTTCGTCTGCGGTGCGCCTGTGGCCACAATTTCGGATCGCTCCGAGCGAGCTCAGGCCCGGCGGAAATATATGCATGCATTCATTCGTCATGAAATTTTGGCCAAATTAAATGTACATATTTATTTATGGAACTTTTATTTCATTAAACTGTGCCCGGAATTCTTTGCTCGCTCCAATTAACCCGACCGATGGAGGAAGCGAAAAAGCACTTGAAAAAGAAGTGCGGAGCTAAACGACGCCGTTGGATACAATTTCTTCCGACACCCCTGGAGGTTTTTGGAGGAGGCAGGCTTCTGAGCGGGTTCGGGAAAATAAAAACAAATAAAAACAAATAATTGCGTGCTTAATTTATTTTACAAGTTCACAGTAAGCTTCACACCAGTTGCTTTCGTTTCGATCTTGAAAATTACTGCATCGTACATCCGGAGATGCACTGGAGCTAAAATCCTTTCCTTTCTACAATTTCTCCAAAACGAGTGGAACCAATATTGAACATGGCAGGTCGAATGGCCGATTCTGAGCAAAAGGAAGGCATACTTCATACAAAAATGCTGTTCCGCGACCTGAAATCGATTTAATTGATATATTCTTTTAATCTAGAGTAATTTTATTTTTATTGTGCATTCACGCTGTGCCTGAGCGGAATTGTAAATTCGGGTCCTCAAAATGACCACCAAAGGCGGGCGTGTGTGTGTTTTGTAATGGTATATTTATTTGCTATCACATTCAATGGAATTTGATGGATGCGTGTAATATTGTGCTCTTTTAAGTTCATACATTTTAATGCTACTGCACATTTTCTTTCAGGTCGAAACACACTCATTTTCTTATTCCCATCATCAAGCAGTGTGGCAAGTGTAAGCGTGTGTGTGTTTTGCATGTTTAAGCAAATAATAATAATAATGATTTACGGCATTTCCCAGCACTTATGCAAATGTCGGCCCCAGATACAATGTCCAATGTTGCCTGTGCCAAGACGCGGCGCATCCAAATCGTTGTCCGTTTGTTCCGCTGTCATGTAAAGTTGATGCTATTGTTTTACATTTTCATCTCTCTACCGCAACACAGTCTCCTTGTGTCGGGGCCATTACTGTCGGCATGTTTTGCGAAACAACAATTCATTATGCTATCGGTGTTGGATTTCTGCCACGGCTGTTTTACACGACCGGGTCGAGTGATTACTTTACGTGCAGCGATCGTCTAATCCTTCGGCCGGATCTTTGCCGACCGTCTGTTCGTTCGAAGAGCTCCCGAAAACATGTCTCGATCTGTTCGATTGATCTGTAACACGTGGCAGGGAGCAAGGGCCACTTCTGGAGAAACAACAACAAACCGTAATGATACGAACGAGCCCCGTTTTGATACGCGGGTTACAACTCCAGAAGCTACACGCAGCAAAACAGCATCGATTTACGTTAAACATTTGCAAATAAAGTTGGTCGGAGGAGAAGGAGGAGGATGTGGAGCGGTAGGGAGGGAAGGAAACATTGCATGGCGAAAGGGATGGAAACTTATGTTACAAAGATTACCATACGATCTTGCGGCCCTCTGCTCGCTGAGGAATGCCGAAGTAACGAGAATGGGCTTATCTTATCGCAAACATCGATCGGAGGATGTGTTTCGGTGCCGGTCGCGTCAGTGTGTGCAGATTGGCGAGTTGGAGTTTCCGGATCCGAGGCGAATACACAATCGAACACTTTGTGCGGTCGGTGTCGATGGTCTCTTCTCGACGGTTGCTGTGGTTTTCTGTGCTTTGCGCGATGTTACGATGGGCGATTATTGCATATTTACGGCTAGCGCCATCCCGATTTCGGTCCGATTATCGGTTACGCCGGAGGGCTGGAGGGCCGAAGGGGCTGGTCAGTGTGGATATGCTCGCGTACGGCCGTGGTTGTGGTTCCCGGCTCATTACGCGCGGCTCATGATGGTGTCCGACAACATCCGCTGGTGCTGGTGTGGCCAAGTGTGGTTCTTGTGACGGTTGTTTGCCAATGTTGCCGTTAATGCTGTGGACTTGTTTATACTTTACCTCCCTGTGTCGACTCGCCTCGATTCTCCCCTCGCCGACAGTGATTTTGTAATTGACCAGATACGAATCGCCACCCCAGCGATTGTCAAACTGGAGCAGAACGATAATCTCTTGCGGTTGTATGTTGGCGTGCTTCGTGAGAGATATCTTAGTTTCCGATCAGATCTTTGACTGGAATTGAAATTACAAGTGAACGCGAACAATATAGCATGAGGTTACAAGTGTCTTCATGATGGGAGATGTACATTGATGTTTTCAACTTTGTAGAAATAGCCGTAAGATTTGTAAGATTAAACTGCTGGTGACACTATTGCTGAGACTTTTAGGTTTAGAGGAGTTACTTTTCCGATCTATACGGATATATATATTTATTGCTATTGTTATCTACACGCAATTGTTATTTTTTTTTACATAACATTACAACAATTTTATAGATTCTTTGAAATGTGTTAATTGAAGACAGCTTGGCTCTTATTCAGTTACTGTTAACATTTAAGGTTCAGTTTCCACGTTGGAACCCTTATATCTTGGTTAATTCTTATCGTAGCCCCAAAAATACTAAAAGTAATTTGTCGCAAAACATTCCGAACAAGCCTCAAACGGGCTTTTTCATAAATTATATTGCAATATGAGTTTTAAACTTAATTTGTCCAAACTACCCTTGTAAGATACGACTTACGAAAAGTAGCAAATTTTTCTACTCAACTTAAACTTATGACTTGTTTTCAATTCAGGACCAATAATAACATAATAAGGTAAGAAGCAATACATAATCAACGATGAGGAAAAACTTATCCGAAGAAGCCATAAATTCTAACAATTAACAAATTAAAATTGACTTTACCAACCGTTTAAAGTTACCAACAGGTAAACAGCATTATGATATGTAGTATAGATGTGTTCAAAATGACCGAAAAATATACACATCAATTCTTGGGTATGCTAAGATGATGGTGGTATGAACTTTAATTAAATGTTACAAACACCAAGAAAACTATTTTCTATTTAATGACTTCAGTACTTTATAGAAGAGATTTGAATTATTTGCTATTTGTAGTGATGGACAATGAAATGCTAAGAAATCATAGATTATGGTCCACATTAAACAACATACACCGACTTGAATATGAATCAATGATCATTGAAATAGCCAATTTTCCTGCTTCCACCATAAAACTTCTTTTCCACTTTTGATGATAAGAACTCGCGTGCATATTAATGCAAAGAATTTATTTTTTATTTTACTCTTGCTTCTTTATATGCACCATCATGGAATGGGAGGGGAAAACAATCTTCATTCAAAACAAAACACTTGACGAGCTGATGGCCCACGTGTCATATCCGGTGGTTAAAGAGCACCCATTCCACCACGACAAAATTTCGGGTGCTCTTCCACATTTGTGTCATTGGCGAAGCCATGTTGCATCCGTCCTTGAGGTGGGCTTGCACCCATCGACCGTCCAGCTCATTGCATCCATCCGCTTCCGAAGATAATCGTGGCACCACATGACATGACATGCCGACTGACCGTAATAATGTGCAACTGCTGGCGACCATTGACCACA
>KE525181.1:291505-309234 GCA_000441895.2 Anopheles sinensis | reverse complement strand
AAAATAACATAGTAATGGACCGTTAAAAATAAAAAAAACGTGCATGTAGACACCAATAATACGGCATCGCCTTCATACCCAAAGGAATACATAGGTTTAAATTGGTTGATTGACAATAGAACATGAATAATATTGAAGCAATAAACAGTCACCAATTCGTTAAAGTATCTAGACTAGCAATTATTCTTGGTTGGTGACGTTAATTAAATAATCCTTTTCTTTCGGTAAGAGCGAAGTGATTTAAGAGTAGTTTTTCAAACGCACAGCAATAATAGTTCGTCCTTGTTTAAAATCGTAACAATTCATTAGAAGTATGTAGTCAATTGCTCGATGGTGGTCCGTGGCATGTTTATTGAGCTCCCTTCCCCGGAGGAAATACACTCTAACCCTAAAAATGTCCCCGCTTATCGGTACAACTTATGTCGGGCGGCAACCGGCAAACAAAACAGGACATTGCGGTTTGCGTAAAAGTAACGACCCGACCCGTGCCCTTCCCGGCCACCCGAGGCGGTCCTGCCCGGACAACCAAGAACAAACGAAGCGCTAACGAGGATTTACCAATCGACCGATAAGATCTACATCGCTGCCTGCATCGGTGTACATGACCGCGACTCGTGGTAGTGATTACACGGCTCCGTAGCGCACTAGAAAGCTTCTTCCACCGGACAGGATTCTACTTACTGAAGGCTTCCCGTTGATTTCTTGCCGCTTGAACGGCTTGATTTTGTCGGTACAAATCGATGGGGAGCTTTCTAAAAACTATGTATCCCCCCACGGATCGGACGACAGTGCGAATGCATTTCCACCAGCTCGAAACGACCGAATGCAGGGATTCGCCCTCGTTCGGGGTCTGCTTGACCCTCGCAGAATCGAACATGCTACGAATGACAATCAGCGTCTTCCGTTCGCCGGCCCGCTTCGGTTCGTTCGACCGAAAACGCTTTATGTATGAAGACAACATACGCCCGAACCATGAAAATGCAGCGCACAAACTGGACCACACATTGCGGGCCAAGAAGACGGCCAAATGGATATGTTAATTCTGTGGCAAAACTAAATAGTTACAACTTTACACATTCGCGCAACCCCTTTCGCTCGAAAGCTGCAAACGGCTCGGAAAAGGACGGCTCGGAGGCTTTTGCCGGCTCGATCTCGCCCCAGCCGAGGATCCAGTCGTCATGGTCCTGCCCTCGCCACCTGCCCTTTTTATGCATTCATGAGGCCGCACCAGCATACAAATGCAGGCCTACCACTTTGGACCCCCCCTTTTTGGGGCGGTTCGGCTGGCGACCATTCGTTTTTTCGAATGGCCTTTCGTCGTCGGCAATCTCGAAACCCGTCTCGGAAACGGTGGCGTCCGGAATTCGCCGGCCCAAAGGGGTTGCGTATTTTATACCTGTCGCATTTCACGCTAGGGCGGCCAGGATTCGTCAGCATTCGAAAGGTTCACGAGAGGTGCTGCCGGTGGTGCGAAGGAAACTGATTCTTAAATGAAGTGATTTTCTGTGGTGGTCTGGAAAAGAATGTGCAATACTTTTATGGATCATTCGGGTGTGCAGTTGGTAGGACAGCTCTGAGGAGACACAGGGAACTGTTGGCACAGAGCTTATGGTGGTAACAATGTACTGCATTGATATTAGCCAGTACATATATATTAATATTATCTTATCAAAACATTACTGTGGATTTATACGCTTGCAATTCACTGGAGTGTTTTACGGTTATGACTGTTATATTTTAAGTTGTATTCCTAGTCGTCCACTTTGTGTCGTTTTCTTTATGATTTCATTGCTTTTATCAAACTGCATACTGTAGTATTTCTTTTTGTTTTTCAACTTTTCATTGCTGTGGTATTTTTCTTAATTTACGTTCAAGGTCACTTTGGTTTTCAGCCTTTTTTACATCTGTGTGGCATTTTCTATTAATTTCACAAAAAAGGTGCCATTCATTGTCATTACTATTTTATGTACTTGTTTGAAGTCAAATTTGGACAAATTTGTAACCATATCACGAATATAAAAGCTACAGTAATTTTTCTCACCAGCCCCAATTTGCGCGTATATTTGGAGACATCGATCACTTTGCAACTGTTGCTTGTATTTTCTTTAAATTGGTTTCGAGTAATCATAAGTGATACTTGATCCAATAATTATGAATAAGTTTAAAAATAATGGAATTAATGGAACCTGACCGCTAGGGTGCTGCCAGTGTTTCAAACGACTCTGTTAATTCAATCCAATTTTTTTAGTGAACTGGGCAATAATTTATTTTATTTATTTGTGAGTGAATAAAATAATTTGGAATAACAGATAAATTATAAAATCATTTAGAAGAATTAAACTTTCGACAACATCAAAGAGATGCAAACAATTGAAATTATTTGTTTACAGATTAAGTAAAAACCCAATGTTTAATAGTAACACAAGAAAGACAGAAGTCTTCCGGAGGAGGCATGGTTAAACTGCAAACCTGTTGATTGCTCAAAGCGACAGTTATTTGTACACACATCAGATGGTTCGATATGCTTGGTAGCGTCAAATAGATCAGTAGGAATAATTTTACAACGTATTAGAGGGATTAAGATGGAATCTGCCATACCTCAAAATATTTAAATGAAAAAGCTTAGCAGTATAAGACCAGGATATTCACATTGTATCAAACTCGCGGGTATCTAGCTTTACCACACGAAAGTGACAACAGTTTGTTTTGCTACTCCTTTTTCGTTCATTACGTTTTGTGGCAAAAGCTTGCCGAAATGCACCGCCACCAAAACGACGGTCGGTTCCTTCGCAAATTAATCCTTCACCCTGCAGCAACTGCTCACCTGGGTGTAATAACAGTCATTTGCCATCAATTGGTCGGCGGAGCGTAAATACTAGCGGCGACCGGCCGTCGGCGCGGTTCTGAAGCCGACCGGACTCGGGGACCCGGTGCCCTCAAACGCCTCCCGTAAGGTGTCTAATGAGATAGTTGGCAGGTACGCTGTAATGACAAATGTGCCCGCGGCCACATCGGAACGGAACGGAAACGGAAAACGTGCGCGAGAGGGCGAGACCGACAGTGTGAACTAATGTCGGATGCGTGTTGCTCGGGGGGAAGATTTGCTGCGCCACTGAAGAGGGCCGATCATACACATTTTTTGACAGCTTATCATAAGAATTATGTTTTGTTAGCGAACTGTGTGAATGAGCAATTTGTGTTCAGCCCAGTAATGATATTTTACGGTTCTTTTTATCTCAGTTATATTTCGTTTGCCTCATTCACACTCAACGTACTCGTTTTCTGTTTGTTCAGAAGCCATACTTTCGGTCATGCTTAATTTGACACGAAAATTATAATTGTGATTATGTACAAAGAGAAATAGTAGCCGTTCAGTTGTTAGATGAGATATGTATGTTATGTTGCTCTGGGATATTTTAACTGAAATTATATGCTGTTAAACGATTTTCTCAATACTTTTCCATATATTTTTTACACAGCAATATTTGCATCACACCTGAAATTAAAAACAACATGCAAGTAGATAACATAAAACGTCATTTTCCACTTTTCATTCGTTGCTCAAACCAAAAACTAAAGCGAAATGATTTATGCACTGAATTCAGCCTTTTCGAAAAACCATTAAAAACACTTTATGCAAATAAACTCACGCCAGCATACGTTAACTCAGCGACACCTTCGGATCGCGCGGAGAAACTCAAACAATACGATCCACTGGTGCCAATTCCCAAAGGGCTGCCTTGACAGGGTGTGCTCTACAAATCGATTTATGATAAAGATGTCACAAATATGCCAGCTTCGGTATGGTGAAGTTTAAACGAAGCTATAAATGTGTTGGCGAAAACAAAAAACGCGGGTCTCGTTCTTCAAAACTCGGGCGTCGAATGGAGACGAAAATTTGTAAAACCATTTGTCACCGAAAGCCGGAAGTGGCGAATCAGCTGTACTGCGTGAAGTTTAGGGGGAGAAAAGTTGAAAAATCTTCCACGCGAAAAAACTCACAACCCATGCACTGGTTTGATGTAAATAGTTAGGAGCAAAAATAAAATACGAGGTTATAATTCTAAGGAGGAAGGAAAAAACCAACATTCGCCATTCCACCCTCCGGCGCCGGATCAAGAACACAGAACCAAGGAAAAAGGAACGGATTCGAAAGAATTACATACAAACTCGCGCGCGCATAAACTCACATAAATCATCGTTTAAGCGTTTTTTCTTTTCCCAACCGTTACTAACGTCCTGTCTCTCTTTCTCTCTATCTCTCTGTCCCTGGATCTAGATCTTACGCTTAGTCCCACGTTTTCTCACACACACACACACACACACACACACACATATTTACCGTCGCCCGAAGGGCCCTTTTACTCATTTCCCACCGGCCCACCGGGATGCAATAAATTTTCTCAACCATGTCGCCCGTAAATGTGTTGATGATATGTTAGAAATTAATGAGCGGGCCCCTCTGTGCGGGATGGGGGAAAACTGTCCTCCGGAAGCCGAAATCACACGTGAACGCTCTTCACTCATTGATGTTGCATGCTGTTATGGATCGGTTAGCATTTAGCTTAAAACTACATACAGATGTTGCAAAATTAGTATGGAATTTATATCTTTACTAGATTAGTTTTTTCTAAACATGTCCAAACCATTTTTGAGAATGACTTTCTTAAGTGTCATGCAGCCTATTTCCAGAAGTATATTTTTCAACTTGCAATTGGACTGGAAATAAACCTGCACCATCACTTTCAGCTTCCTTGATGGGATCGTAAAATCGAACATGAATCAACGATCTTTTTGAAAAACTATCCACATATGCTGCACATTGCATAATACCGAGATGTGTGCAACGCACATCAAACGCATCAGGCGCATTGATGAGCTGCAGTTTCAGTGTCTTTTGCCCCGCTTCCTGCCCGGAATGAAGAAGCGCATGGTTCCAAATGGCTCCACGGATTGGTAATCGAGTGGGTAATGACGGTTATTGGGAGCTGTGAGCGGGCGCGCGAGAATGATTGGAGCCCCCGTGTAATGGTCCTCGCCGTAGTTGCGGTGCAGTTGCATCGGCTGATGACATTCGTCATTAAGCGACGTTCAGCGGCAACGGAATCGGAAAGGAGAACCATGGGATGGGGGTGGACCGCTTAAACGGTGACGTAATTCGCGCTCATCCGCTGTTTTTACGACCCCTCCGACACTTGACTGCAAATGGGGCATTGCGACGATGGTTCTGAAGGTGATGAAAAATCGTTACGTTGGCACGTTCTCGAAGACGACTCAATTTCGTGGAATCTGCAAGATGTCGCAATCCTCCACTCGTTGCCGGTAACGAGCTAGATGCTGTTGAAAAGACCTGTTTGAAATTGGCGTTAAAAGAATGAACATAAGAGATATGTTTTAGCTTATAGAATAATATTTCACGAGTCAGTTGTATGTTAATTTTAGAAGCGATGATTTTCTCACTTACGATTTTTAAGAAAATAAATAAACCTTACAATATGCTATGCTATATCCTAAAAATACAACCTTAATTAGATAGCCTAAGTGAAGTCAAAATCATGACATAAAAATCGTTCCTTGCCAGTGAATTCGATAGCAAATTTCATAAATTATATGATTAAGCTGTTCTTCGCAAGAAATAAAATCTAACCAGAGCATTATGCTAAAAACATAAAATCATTTTAACTGTATGCATTTAATGACAATAAATTGAGTTGAACTGTTAGATTGTTGAACATTTATATTGACATTTTGCCTCTTTAAATGCTGTTTTCAATGTGATTGATGTTTTCTATTTTAAATCTGAATAATACATCGTGGGCCCAAATAAAAATGCTAAATTTTAAAATTCTGCTATGATTTACTTCGTTTATCAAAACTAAAAGCTCCCAAGTTGGGTTTTTCTACGATCATCATACACAAGTGCCATTTATTTAAGTGCCATAGAAAACTAACCAACGGTGTTGTTGGGATATCGTCAACTTTCTGTTCAGTTGACTTCTGTAGCAAAGCTATTTTGACTTTAAGGAGCATCCGTTTTTATTGAAACCCATACTTTAAGGCAGTGCGTTGCAAAGAACTTACAACCGGGCAAGTATATCATAGCACAGCATCGTCATTCCTCCAAGCTGCATTACGATTGTTTTGATGCATTTCCAATTATCGACTGCATTCTTCTGCAATCGGTTCGTTGCAGTTGCGATGTTTTTCTCCTCATTTCCAGCAGTCGGCAGTAATTAATCAAAACTGTCTCAATCGATCCACGGTGCCCATAAACGGATGCCCACAGTCCGTACGAAGCGAGAGGATCGATGTTTTTTTCCCTCCACCACCAGCCCCGCACCGTCAGCTATTTACGCCGTAATGATCTGGTGGTGCATCGATTTTTGGTCAGCACGCCTGCCCTAGACGGGACAAAGTCAGCCATTTACTAGCCAACGATTGCGATCGGCCCTCGCGCGCCTCGGTTGGGGTTTCCCCTGAACGAGCCCGCCTTGTGGCGTGCGATCTTGTTCGCGATCAAACAAACCCCAGCACTGCGTGTGGTACCCGTCATCGCACCCTTTAACCGCGAGCCTCGTCCAACTCACCGAGAGGGCAGAAAGATCCAACGGTCGCTGATAGAAAAACCCCCCATTTTGGGACGCGGCGAGCGCGCGCCCGCTCTCGGACATTGTTCCAATCAAAGTCATCCTCCAAGCCGGAGCTAATGATCCGATCCGATTCGGAAACCGTTTCAGTGTCACCAAATGCAGACATTAGCACACCGTCCGTCGCGAGACGAGATCGCCTATCGCGCGAAAACAACACCACCTTGGCCTTTTCCCTGGCTTTGGAGGGGGAGTGGAAAACTCTCTGGCATGATGGTGAAGAAAAGCGATACACACACGCACACACGCGCAAGTCATGCACACCCCTGGCACGGTCTGGAATGGTACAAAACAAACGAAAAAACTCGCCCGGAATTCCTCGCCCGATCGTGACGATCCTCTTCCGACGTTACTTTTGCTCGGCGGGAAAAGCGCGCCGTTCTTTCGCCGTCGATCGCTGCCACCGAAACGGGCGCTGGTTCAATTAATTGACACGCACGTGTCCCCTTCCCGTGTGCCGTTAGACACACCCTTCCACCCTCCCCTTCTCCTCGTGCGCCAACACCCCCCAGGGCAATTAATTAAAATCGCGGGCACTCCCCAAAAATGGCAAAAAGGCATCAGCGTACACGAATTGCCGCTAATCATCGCCATCAGTGAACCGGAAAAGGGAGGCGCGGGTGCATCAAAAGTGCGCTCCACTGTTTTCCCGGCCATTTGCGCGGCTCTCTCTCACCCTCCCGCCGATGCCACAGGATGATTTGATTTTAATTACCATCAACGCAGTGTGCAAAAGTGTCAATTGCGTCGGTTTGCGCGCAAAACGAGATCGATGGGAGGGAAGAAAAAGTGAGAATAATTGCTGCACTACGGCGTGGCTAGTTGATGTCCGATGGGTGTCCATTGTCGAAGGGTGTGAACTGGCGAAGACAAGGAGAGCAAAAAGAAGAACGGCACGTAAATAAATAACCGACCAACGACCAACCGCCGGCCCTCCGCAAATCTCAATTATGGGAAAATAATTAGAGCGCGAAATGGTGGCAGCATCGTTTGAATCGCACTCGAGCACTTGTTCGGTCGGCGAGTTAATTGTGATCGATACTTATTTGGAGCGGCTGCCGATTGCTGCCCACATCCTACCCAGACCAGGCGGAGGCAGATCAAGTTTAAGAAACAGAAAACACACACACACATGCACGCAGCTTGGGTGGCTCGTGACCGCAGGACCTCCATCTTTGGCTTCGAGCCGCCACCGATGGTGAAGATGAACCTCCGGGCAACAATTGCTCGCCGGCAGCATGGGCATAAAAACAAATGGTCGCTATTTCGGGGTGCGATTGCGTGCAAATCACGACCACGCTCTGGCCTGGCGAACGGTGGGGAATTCGGTATGGGGCGGCTGTTTCGGGCTCGAGTGTGCATTTTTGTTCCTAATTAGCCCCCGAGCAATCAGCCGACTCCAGGGAGCATGGCCAGGGACGACTCCCGTATCGCGGTGAGAACCAACGAAATGGCGGCAAGGCTATTAGGATGGCCACGTTTTTCGCAAGCCTTTTGGAGCGAGGAGGAGCAAACATTTCGCTACTTAAGCAGCACATTCTTCTACACATTCCCCTCGTGCTCTGTGCGTTGGGGAAAAGTGTGACCGAAGCATCTCATTAGCGCAGCGTTTCGCCCGGGTCGGGAAACAATTAACAGCTCGTTTTTGGCAACCGATTGGCCGTCGTCCGTTTGCGGTTAACAAATGCAGGCCGGCAATCAATGTTGGGGCATGTTTCGAATGGTTTGTTGTCGGGGTAAATGGTTCGCAATAGAGCAATTAGAACCGATTGCTGGAATAATTTGCTCCCAAAATGGACGAACGATTGTAGCTTGGAATTTGACTAATAAATTGAAGGTAACAAATGTGTGTTGGATTTTTCAAGTTTTAAAACACCGTTTGAGACAAAAATGAGTTCCCTAATTTTTCATAACTTCTCAACTTTTAGATACATGATTCAACAACAATTTGAAGCCAACACATCATAAAACAATTTTTATCATGTAAACATTTCTGTAAAGTAATGTATGAATTATTTCTCGACTGTTTTTGCTTGACGTATGGAAACAAAAAATGTATGATTAAAAACAAATTAGAGAATAAAATCCTTTGTGTACGAAAAACTAAATTTTCATTATTAAGATTAAACTATGTTAAACTTAATGTTATGAAACAATTTGATGTCTAATTAAAAACATGCTTAGTAACTATGTTAAACTTACTTCTGTATCTGTATCCCTATACTATTTTTTACTACAACATTTGTTACGGGTGACAGCATTTTATCATTTTTTATGATTTAAATTTGCATTTTAATACATTTATTGAATTCATGAAGAGTAAACGTTATTGCTAAACTATTTGTGAGGCAACTATTTGTTGGCAACGAAAAGACAAGTTATTAATAACAGAAACTTTAAACTCTACACGTAACGTTGTAGTAAAACTGTGCGAACATCTGCATAATTGAACGAAAATTAATGAAACACACAAGAATTATAAAACTTGTTCACGAATTACGCTAACATGTCATTTACTGACGGGTTATCAGTAAAACCGCATTAAGATTCAAATTGATAAGAAAATCTACAATTATCGGGATCGTCACCATAAACGATACTCCATATACGGTCGTCAATTCAGATCCTAGCAGCGCGTCTCATAAAAAATCACGATCATGTACTTGATTTGCACATAATCGTTTGCATAATTTTGCGATGCATTTAAAACACTCTTCGCTTTAATAAGCGGCCCCGTCATACAGCATCGTACTTCCCATATCCTTCGGGGCCAAATGTAATCAAAAACACTCGTTGGCGATGATGATAATAGATCATTTTAAACCAATTCTGTTCCATTTTCCTACACAATCGATTAGCACGAAGTATCTACTATTCACGGGAAGTTAGCGGCAATTTGTTCTTGGCAAAGAGTGATTGATTTTGAATTGAGACGAGGAGTTTACTCGCGGTTTATCGAAATTGGTTGATGAAAGACACTAACCGCCTGACAGTTTTTCACAGCAATGAACATGAAACTGGTTAAAGCTATGTTCATTTACATAAAACCATAATTCCATCAACACCAACCCTTAACGAACGGGTCACGTTTACCTGTTTGCCCCGGGGACGGGAGGAATTGCTGCCGAAATGGAGCCTAAGTAATGAGCCCTCGTGCCTCCCGCAACAGTGTTGGTACAAGCCGTGTGGGCTAATTACAACAATCATTACTATGATCAGTACCATCAGCATCACCATCATAATTATCGTCGTGACGGTTAGGCGTAGCGTCCGAGGTTAACTTGAGAGCGTTATAAAACTATCGATTAGCGGCGTTCGATACGAGAAGCTAAGTGTTGATCCCCGTAGCTTGAAGAGGTTATTCTCGCGGTGTGTGTTGGCGGTGTGCTGATTAATTGATTTCCATTACCATCACCCTGATACGTGGACGACTTTAAGGATGTGCGGTGAGCCAAAGTGAGCTCGATCCGATGGATTGTCTGGCGCCCTTTGGACCTTCCTAGGCGGTTCCTTGCGAAGGACCGTTTGTCCTTCACGCTCAGCTGTCATCCAGATGACGACCGGCGGGCTCGGAAATGGGAGGCGCCGGCCAATATATCATTCGTCGTGGCAATCCTCCGCCAAATCCGTCATCGTGCAACTGTCATCGATTAAGATCGGACTATGCGGGAGCGAAGGGAGCTGTAGATGTAGGAAATTTGTCTTGTCTTCCCGCAGACGCCCGATTCTGAGTACTCGCAATCGCACTTTACGTAATACGCGAACGCCATTTTCCAACCACCCTCCACCTTCCAAAGCACCTTCGAAAGGGACGAGGGTTCACGAAGGCGATTTGAGACGCTTCCAGCTCGGGATTGTCAACGTCATTCACTCAATCCGACGAACCGTTGTGGGCGTATCCGAGGGTTTTCCGCTTCTCCGATGCACACCAAGTTCGTTAATCAAATATTAAAGACACGCGCAGGAAATATCTTTTGAACGTGAATTTGGGTTGGAAAGGATAAACCACGGGAGAAAAAATAACCCAGGCATTGCTGCAGAATTTAGAAAAGATATGAACTATATCCTTGCCCTTATTTGATAAGCTGAACTTCTGAAATCCTGTTTGTAAATATTCGTTTTGTGATTACCATTAACTCAGAAAACATTAAAATGAAACCACTGATTTTATTTAATCAATTTAATTCTTTGAACGGGATTTATTATGCATGTTACGATGTAAAGACGATTTAACATAGGCTGATAAATTTGAAATTACAGTCTATTCTGATTTAAGTGTGCTTCTTCTATAAGCACTGATTAAAAAACTCTAACTAGAAACATTCTAATTTGTATTTGATGAATTGCCACCAACAAATAAAGTGTCCAAAAATCGCCTTCAGTCCCAAAATTCGGCTGAAACCAGCACATCACTCACCGAACCGATGATAGCTTTAAGCACCTCCATCAAACGCATCACGGTAGATTACTTGACTTTGTTTTCTCTCCTCTCACAGGCCGGGGGGTGGTGATGGTTACCTCCACACCCATGCCTTTTTTCCCCTTCGATGGTGAGAAAAACAAAATCAGCCACAACCAGGGCTCGTCCCCAGGCCGGCCCGGGAATTGTTCACCATCGAAAGCGAAACCCGGCAGCAAACAAAGACGTATCATTAGCATCGAAGACAATTAATCAAATAAAAAAGAAGGAAACAAAACAAAACTGCCCGGCAGAGGGGCAGAGTGGCGGGACGGAAACAAACATTATCTTGGCGCTCATCGCGTGGCTTTATTCTGTGATATCCTTCTCCCCTTTGGACTGTGGTGAAATAAACACGGCAACGGAAAAGAAAATCCAACCGTCGCCGGTCCGTAGGAAAAACGTCCACGGGGAACCGATGGCACAGATCCTATCGGTGGCCGTAGGATGCGAAGGTCGTGCCATAATCTCCATCTTCCCGTTGCGCATCGGGTGGAAATTTGCAGCCTCACTTTTCGCAACCGAACCCAGAACGTCGGAACAATGGCAGCTGTAGGGAAACTCGTACATGGCTCCCAGTGTTGGATTGTTGTCAGCCAGCGTTGATCCCGCTCGACGGGGCTTTAAAGTAACTACCGAAAGCAATCGCAGAATGGTGGTGAGGGACAAAAGTAACGACCAAAAGAACACCAGAACGCTGCTTGTTAGGCAACAAAAAGTGCATCTACAAATAAGACGTTGTAAGTGGCATCGTTACATCGAAGTCGGGAGCACACAACCGCACCGGTGGCCGTCAAATGCCACAAATCTTCATGCCAATCCGTAATTGCACGACCGCATCTGTCCCCTTGCGCTGGCGATGGGTTAGCAACTTCATCGATAACGACATCGATCGTGGAAGGCATCGCCGACGGGGTGGCCAAAGCGACGCCATCGGATGCACCTGAGTCAACGCACGATCTGACATCCTGACGGGATCCGTTTCCGACGATGACCTCCCGAGCGGCCCGATCGGGCCTATCACACAGCCACCCTCGAAGGTCCCGGAGTCCTCCGTGCGGCGGGATCATTAGGGCGCGGTTTTTCACCCGCCCGGCTGCCCAACGTTCCCAAATTGCATATCGTTAGGAACGGTTTAAATACGAATTACAATAAATTGGCAATTTCCATGACACGTTGTCGACGAGCGGGCAAGAACCCAGCGCCGGAACGGTCCCCACACGATGTGAAATCACTTTTGCTGCACTTGTCGACTTCGCAGCGTCCTTGCGTTTCGCGCTCTTCCGGAATTGCTGGGCGCAAAGGAAGGAAGGAAAAATGCAAAATCAATCCCATCGATAATTTCGCCCCGTTCTCTCATTCTCCATAGCTCGGCTGATTTTCCTGCCGATGGTGCTCGATATTCGAATGCGAATGGGTTCCCCGCCTTACGCACCGTTGCCGTCGATCGTTTCCTTCCGAGTGGCCAATTGATACATCGTACCATGCCAAGCATCACATCCTTCCACATTGATCGTCGAGCGGGAGAGAGCAGTGCAATTCGCCACAGCCAGCGCCACCGCCATTCATTATTTTGAATTTTATTTTATTGAATATTGATAACCATACTTCCGGCCGGGTTTGGGGCTCGTTTGGTTCCACGTTGTCGAATGCAAATGTTACCGGGAGGTAAAGGATGCGTGTTGTTGGAATTAAACTCAGGATGAAGCCGTAGACAGTGGGGATAATTCTAGCGGTTAACAGTTTGAGGATTCTGTGCTTCTGTCTATGCGATGAGTAAATTTTCATTTGATATTGTGACTACATTTTGAAGTGTTATTTTCTAGATTTTTTTTCCTCAATATTTAATAATTCCACACTGACTTTATGCTAACGAAAAGTAAAATTTACGATTGATCTCATTCAAGTATGATCCGATTTGCTTTCTTTTAATTTTGTCGTTATTTTGTACTCGCGGGCTAGAAATAAAAATTGAAGATGAGAATTAATTTATAAGAGCCAAATTATAAAATAACATTGGTTAATTCACATTCTTGCCAAAATAAAAGTGCATAAAATACTTGATGCTCCAAAAAAATAAAATAAAATCTATGCAATAAAAAGAATGTACAGAAATTTTTGTGTGTACGAGGCTCTAAAACATTTGTACCTCACACCGTAAAGATATGATCTACCGTATTCATTTTCAAGATTAGGATACTAGAATTTCACAAGAATTTAATAAAGAAATACATTCAATATTTTGTTTCATGATTTAGAAAATATTGATTTTTTCTGAAAAGATTGGAATGAAATTAATCGCACGATTCGTAACCAATCAAGGAAAACAAAGCCATTAGTATAATACATTGTGTCACATTTGAGATTTAGATTTTGGTATCATCTAGCAAAATTTGTACCAATACTACTGCATAAACTCCCTATTTAACCACATAAGCAAATTTGTTACCACAACGTACGTTACCGGAACATCGAGAAATTACATTGATGGTTCCATAAACCTTCAACTATCAGGCGCCATCCTCCGATTAGTCTGATCGAATCATTTCCCGGTTTGCCTGAATCCGTACTTAGGCCAAAACAATCTTTCACCGGCAGCACAATCATCAAACCACGCTAGTCCGCACCACTTCCCCCGAGTCGAGTGCAGCTTTGCATCCGGCAATTTAACGAGGATGCTGCGTTTAACCGCATTGTTTACCCTTTGGATGCCTCAATCTATGGAGCCTCTAGATTTTCTCTTCCTCTTTCATTGTTACGATGCATGTTTGCTTCCAATCTGTATTCATTTTCTTATCCACTTCTTCCGCCAGACAATCGATTTCTCATAATACCATCGCCAGGTGGAAGAGGAAATCGAACGAAAAATTGTGCATGATTGATGTGGTTCTGATTGATCCAGGCTCAGGAGGATCGGTTGACGCGCAGGTTACGCGAAAGATGCAACCCGGTGCCTCTCGTGTAGAACAAACGACTTCGATCGAACTGACCTGCTTCCAATCCTGCTTGGGCGCGTGTGCGGTTGGCTGTGGCTGGAAGCGTTTTCTACATGGATGACCAGATTGATCGTACTCTCTCAGCCTGCGAGTACCGTTTTCTGTCCACCGGAAATCGGAAGTGGCCGTACCGTACGGTACTCCACTAATTATCCTTCCTGTTGGTTCGATTTGTCGCACTGGGATTCGCACGAACGCTGTGTTGAATGGTACGCAGCGAGGGTAAGGCAACTGATTTTCTTGGAAAAGCCCTCAAAAGCAGCTGCAGTCCGGCACTAACCTGCTGCGGACCTTGTTTGCTTCGCTTTCTGCTATCTGCTCTGAATGCGCAATGCAACGAAACGCTGAAGCTATGGAACCACATGCGCACATGTTTGACGAGGGCATGGAATTCGATAATTGTCGCTAAACGCTTCCGAACAGCATTCCACGCAGCGCAAGCCACCGCCCGACGCCGACAGATGCGCGGATCGATGAAACTTTTCCCTTTGCCAACGACGAGCAACGATCGTGCAGATTTGTGGCGACGCTCATTTGCGGTAGAAACTTACACACACACACACCCAAATGATTGAAAATTAATTTTGTGTGCACGCCAGCCGGATCCCGTGAAAACCGTGAAAAGTGTCCCCCATCAATTATTTCTTGGCCAGTTTTGGTTGACCCACCTTCTGCTCCTTGGTCGAACGGTGCACCGGTACGAATGCACTTGCAAGCGTCTCCTATAGCGTCGGCAACATACGGCGGTCGATGGTTCTTCCCTTTCCCGCGCACACTTCTTCGCCTTCGCTGGCTCTTCACGGAAACTAATGTCTTCCGTCTGGTGTATAAATTACCAGTTTCCCTGGCCGAGCCCGGCGTTGGACGGAAGACGCCCGGGGTTGAGGGGGAAATCACACACGCTAGGAGCAGAATTTGAAATTCAGAGCTCGGTTTCCGCTCGGTGGTCTACTGCCGGCTTACAACACTCCCGTCTGGCGAACGCGATTTAGACGCCGGCTGCAGTGCACTACCCGCGTCAGCGTCCGGTATCCAAAGGTCCCGAACAGGAAAACAAACAGACCCCTAGCCAAATGCAACTCTGTGCAACGGAATCAGGTCGATTCAATTTTTCGCATTCCCCGCCAGAAAACGGAACTGGATGATGTTGAAACCGGTAGTAGCCTTGTTTTTGAGTTCAAAAAGTCATAAAACCTAAAGCTTAGCTCATTGGAAATTTATTTAACAGGTTGTGAGTTGCAATGTCCGGCAGTTTTGTTAAGGAAATCGTAAAACAGTGCCCATGTTTGAAGCATGCAAAATGTTCAAATTAATATTGAACCGTGTACTTTTGCTACAAACCTGAAAGGACGAGAAATTATCCAATGAACAATAACAAATATAATTCCGATACGTTACCATTGAGATAAACCTCACTACTAGGATGCACATAAGCTGCAATAAGCTGATTTGAGGTATGAGGGTCAATTTCAACACTTTCAAAATTCAATGTTGTAGATTCATTCCGAAATACACCTCCTTATATTACGCTATTAGAACCACGTAGCTTTGATATAAGTTTGAAACAAAAATGACGTATTGTTAAACCAGTAAAATTATTGTTATGCATTAAAATAGTTATTTGTTGTAAATTTTATCATATGGATTTGATTTTGCATATCGTCCACCAGTTCGTAAATACATGATACATTTATTTGAAAATTAATGAACGCAGTACTTTTCGGTGTTCTTATACGATAGGTCTATACAGGGTACGTAGCGAATTTTGTTGTAAATTAATGAAAATTATTCTCAAATTTGTGTATCAATATTCAGACAACCACAACAGTAATATAAAAGGTTATTGTGCTAGTCCAAACACAGTAATATAAAAGAAAAATCAAAACTATGCATCAAACTTCTATAGAGTACCGTTAAACTTATCACGATAACTTCGGTAAAAAATCGATAATATCGTTCGGGTGTCTTTTAACGTAATTAGGTTTTCGTCATTCAATTGTGAAACCAACGGCCTGTTTGTTTTAGGTTATATACGTTATTTGTATCTATAAAAAGAAAAACGACCCTTTTTTTAAATCTGATAATTCGCTAATGAAGTTCAAAAATAGCCTATTGGTGTTTATCAACTCGGTTTTGAAGTTCAACTTTGCCTTGAAGGACTAAAAAGCGCCCAAGTCAGGTTTAACCATTCATTTCGAAGTGTAAGAGAACATTCGACATGGTTAAGTTTGGCCTACCTGTTTACTGATCGTCAAGCATCCTGTAAAATAAAATAAATTATAATGAAAGAATGTTCATAGTCCAGTAGAGATATTCATAAGGCATTTAATGTACATGGCTGTGTTTACATAAAATTTATGCAACAATTACTCTTACCAAATCTGCAACGCTCTCGTTTTCTTTAGTCCTTTTTAATATTATTTTTTTATGTGGGACATTTGATTCCCCTATCTTCAAGAACTTCCCAGGCGAATCACTAACTTTTTATTCTACTCAAATGATCTGAAAGCTCTTTAATCCCTCACTGATGAGGGTCCTACTGCACTGCTAATGAGTAATTTTTCCAAGTATTTCTAACATCCGCTTCATTAACTACCAAACATACGCCATTGTGTGCCATTTTAAAGCAGTCTTTCGACCCAATGATGAATTGGTATTGACGTGGGACACGACTTTGTGGTTTTTTGGTAACTATAAATTCTAATTGAAAAACTTCCAACCAAATCGGCCCTTCATTAACCATAAATGGCGTGTCCTTTTCGCATGTAATGAGCGCAAATCTTGGCACGAAACCAAAAGACTTTCCGCTCCTTAATCAACCGCGTTGCCAGGTGCGTGCCTTGGGTGGAAGAAAGAAAAAAATTGCAGTGCACGTGATTTGAACAAAAGGCCCCTCGCAAAAGCAAAAATCTTCCCCAGGCGTCATTAGACGGTGCATGTTCTCACTCCACAAATTAGCCACAAAAATAAGGCGTGGTGCATGATTCGGTGCAACAGTGCACAAATTGTCCATACAATGGGCGCACGAAAACCGAACCGATGGTCGGTTAAAACGGTGTGTTTCATAAATTAACACGACGGTTTCTTTTTCCTCTCCTCACGACTTGAAAGTGTCGTGCCAAAAAGCCACGCCCTTACCTTATTTTTTTGTTTCTCCACCGGAAGCTCTCTCTAAAACAAGTAATCCTTTTATGGTGGGGTTTAGGGGGCGACAAGACACCCTCGAGAGTGAGACGAAAAGAGTGGAGCCTGGAATTGTTTACGATTGATAAACATTCCAAACGCCCCCAAAAAGGATCAGAAGTTCACTCTCTCCGGTCGCCTGAATAAATGGACAAGAGAGCAACCATATTTACGAGGGAAAAACTTAGCAAGCCTAGGTTTGTCGAGCTTTGCCAAATAAGGACGAGAGAGAGAGAGTTTTCCATAGTTGCGAGAAACATTGGGGAGTCTAGAAAAGATCCTGAAACAAAGCTTCGTCAAAGGAAGGATGCACGAAAAATGTTCTACCTCAAGTTTTCGAGCGTTTATAATCGAATCGTTTCTATTTAACAATCATTAGAAATGGTTGTTTTCCTTGAATTTTAAGCTTATTGAAGCTGTTTTATAAGCTGTGAGACACATAAC
>KE525181.1:262365-281709 GCA_000441895.2 Anopheles sinensis | reverse complement strand
AATTATGCAACCGTAAAAATCATACTTGAATAACAAAGTAGTTTTAGACAAATGATCTGCATTGAAGATGGTCTTGTTCCTCGTAATTTTATTAATTTTGTTGTGCTTCTTAGAGCAAGGAAATTGTTAAATAGTATTTTTTTGTTAGTTGGGTACAAAAATAAAAAATAAGAAAGAATGACTTCGAAACATTAGCTCTGCTTACATTTTAAACCCAACCACATGTTTAGGTTAAATTTCTGTGGTTAGAAAAGTTTGAAACAAATGTGTTTACTGCGATGATCAACAATTTCAACAATTTCTGGAACACTCATTTGCTGTAAATCATTATTTTCATACTCTTGAGAACCTTACCTCATAGTGCTTTCACCACCTTACTCATACCTTTCCCACTCTTCTGCCCGACAGAAACCATCGAACGCGTTCCCGTGGCTTTCGGAGGCGACGAACAACAACGACTACTCGAAGAACAACAACAACCATCACCACCACGGGACACCGCCGCATCTGCACCCACCCCATCATCCCCATCACCCGCACCATCCGCACGCCCACCCGCATCTCTCGCACGGCGCCTCGGGCGGAGGAAGTCAGTCGAGTCTCGCCGCAGCCGCCGCCGCTGCCGCTGCCGCCGCCGCCGCCAACTGCAACCGGCACGGGCACATCCACCCGGAGGACACCAAGTGCCGGTCGCTGCACTGCGGACCACCACCGTCGCCGTCCGCCTCCTCCAGCCTAGCGGCCAACGAGGGAGCCACTCCCGACTCCAGCAGCACCACGGCGACCGCCACGGCCATCCCGAACTTCAACCAGATGCCCGTGCCGGGCGGGGTGCAGGGCCAGAACCCGACCCAGGGCCTCGTGCACTGGATGAGCGCGGTGATGGCCGAGCACATGACGTCCAACCCGCACCACGATCCGGCCACCGTCGGGATGCACTACATGTGGAACGGCCCGGTCGAGGTGAGTAAAACCATTGTGGTTTGATACGCAAAAACTATAGTGAGGAAGTTTTATGACTCTAACAAGATACAAGCAACGGCGTCGAATCATAAATACTGGTTTTATGTCTTAGCTTAGTCAACAATCCTCTGCAGGCCGTTTAAAAGAACGATTTAAAGAGAGCATTCACTCCTTTTACCACTTTCTGAAAATCAAATCTTTGATATATTAAGCGAAATTTTTCAATAATATCTATCGAATTACGTTATGTTCAAAGTGCGATGAGAATTTTCACAGTAAATCAAAAAAAATGTTTCTCATGCTTGGGTTATTGAAAAGGTTATTGTTCAAGATATTAGAAACAAATTCCCAAGAATTACTAAACGCAGTGATATCGAATTAACAGAGCAGTCAGAGTTTATAGTTAAGAGAAGTTCTAAAATACCCTATAGGTGTTTATCATTTGGCACCGAGGTTTAACGATAGCTTGATAAGCTTGACCGTGTACTAATCACGTTTTACAATTATTCATCGAAGTTAAAGGGTATGCTTAGCTTGTTTAATCTTATAAACTTATCTCTCCAACACATTTACTGACTGAATAAAATCCTGTACACTTTTTCCGGTCCCACATAAGATTATGATAGGCAACCGAATCCGTTAGGAATGCTCTGGGTATTTTTTGTGCTGTGCTGTCAAATTTGTCTGAATACTGTGACGCAAAGATGAGTAAGAATTTGTTCAAATTTATTGCAAGAATTTCTTCACCCATCCACATCAAATGGATCGATTGCGTTGAATCTATAACGTACAATTTTCTCGTTTTCTAAAAAAACTTTTAATTGAACCTAGGGTTGAACCCTAGCATACTTAAATTGGTGCAACATCCTCAAAGGATCGTTCTACATTATACAGATTTTTGCAGAAGCATCATCATCAGATACATATCAAAACTATGTTTTGTATTTTCTCTGCAATCTCACAAATCGCAAAGAAACCCCTATAGATATTAAATCATGGTGTTTCTTCTTTTGAAACATGTTGCCTTATGGGAACCAACAACCATGATTCCACAATCCGCCATACATTTTACTCGATGAAAAAAGGCAACGCATCTCTTTCTGAGCACTCTGTGTTTTTTCTCACATGCGCATGTGTTTCTCTTCAATGTGGTTTCCTTTCAACGGTTTGGGCAAGATGAAGCATCCTTAGTCCCAAGCCTCCACTCTGGAGAACAAAAAAAACATTCCTACATACACCCACACACAATTGTTCGACGGAAAAGACGAGTGTGTATGGGAAATTTGTGCTGGATACCATTCCTCAAGACACACGTCTCCGTTCATTCGCTGTTTTCTTGCCCGCGCCTCTCGTACGACTATCACCATCATCACCACCACCGCAAAGGGCAAGATGACGGAAAGTAACGAAACAAAAACAAAAACATCACAAAGGAGCGCTGAGGGCCGCGTTCGAGGATGTGTAAGAAAAACAAACACCACCATAGCGAGGAATATTTTATGTGGGACAAAAAGTACCACATCCATTACATCCGTCCGTCGCTCGCTGTTGCCCCAAAACGAAGCGGCGAAGCGAGTGAGATTTGGTGTGATGAACCTTTCCAACCGGCTGCCTCTTGAGGTGGGTCAGGACTGTTGTTGGCCGCTGGGGGTTTCATCTTCGTCCATGTTCTCTGACGGGTATTTTTGTGTTTTATACTGCACTTCCTTTGTCCTCCCAGGAAGTGCGAAGCTATCCATAGTGCGTTCGTTCCGATTATGTTTTTTATCGTTTTATAAAACCTCTCGAACTATGTTTGGGGGAAAGGAAATAAATGTCATTTAACTTTTTTGGAGATGCATTGAAAGTGTCAAGGTCGAGCAGATATTTTCAATTGGTTGCTTAGCCAAAGTTTAGTTCATACCTGCAGATCCAAAGCAAAATGGACATTATTATCGTTACGGATTAGAAAGAAATAAAACGGTTTTTAAAAATGGTGGTTGATCTGTATCATTTTCACCATCAGATGTTAGACAACGTACAGAAATCCGTTATAGTAAACCAACACCTCGTCAATAGTTTTCCTTTCGCCTGAAGGTGGAAGGTGACCAGGCGCCTCCATCGTGCATGTTCCAATACACAAGAAATATGCCCCTACGTGCACGAATGCAAACAATTCCTAACTCAACTACGTTGAACTTTTACCACTACAGATCGACACTTGTGCACATGAACTTACACGTTGCATCGAGAGCATATATTGTCGGAAAAACTCTGCGAACGTAGCAATGCTCTCTGATTCTATCGAGTGCTTCTGGGGAAGAAAAAAGAAATGCATCTTGTCGATTTTTTGTTTTTCTTCTGTTTGGATCAGGCCTCGTAAGTGTATGTGTGACAGAATAAAAAGAAAAAACGTTTAGTGAAACTTTTTTCTCTGTTTAGCCAGCACGTACATTCTCTCTGCTTTCCATCGAACTCTTTGTTCGTGTCCGCCGTTTGTTGCCACAGCATCATTTTGAAGGGGCAGGAAAAAATGTGAAAACAAAACAACAATGATGAGTAACACATACACATAGACGTAAATTGGTGGGGAAAACTCCACCTAACAGGGATGGTAGCAACTAAACGTGATGTATTGAAAAAGTTCTCCGATGTCAATTTTTTTTTCGGCAGTAGCGGCAGTTACAAGAACCAAACACATACACTTTCCTACACTCATACCAATACACACTTCGGTCGGAAAAACTAACCTTGTACAGCTCTGCAAGTATTGGTAAGCCGAGTGGGCTAATACAAGCATGCTCAATTTGCAGACTTTCCACACTTTTGCAAGCAATTGGAGAAGGCTTTGAGGCAGCGTTAGAAGCGTGGTTTTAGAACATGGTTCCAAGCGGAATGCAATAGCTTTTGTTGATCTGTACATTACCAATTTTCTTGTTGAAAAATTCTCATATCATGATTGGATTTCAAGGCTACAACTATTTTAAATTATTTCAAGCGCATACAAACATAAGATATCAATAAAGCTATAACGAAAAGTTTCAAACTCAAAACAGTGATAAATATGTTATTGTAAATTGAAAAACTGACATAAAACTTTAAAAAACATCATCCAGGCTTTTAAAAGTAATTTGAGATATTTTAAAACTATATTCTCACTCAAAATAATGCATCACCCTGTAGGATATTAGTTTTAATCAAAAATTTTTTCCTTATTTTTCCGTACTTTTATCCATACGTTACAAAGCTTCGAACTTGATATTCGTCCATTTTTCATGCAACCATAATTCTGCACCAAACATGCATTCCGAACCTCGTACCATGCAAGGTGTCTCCAATTACCCCGCTGTGTCGAACACTAGAAACCTTTAGCTTATTTTGTTCCATGTGCTTTCCGCTGCCAAAGCATCAAATCTCCTATGCCCACATACATCTGCCGACGCATCTATCGACCGGTCGTCTATATTTGGCAAAGCCGTGTGTTTCAGGCCATGAAAGTATCCCTGGCTTTTGGCAAACACATGAGCACAGCATTTGGCTTTGATTTCCCGAGCCAATTCCCGTGTAATGATTTATGGCTTTCACCAGGATTCATTACATCTCGCGGATTTTTTCCGGGTTTCATTTTCAAACATCCATCCCCCCGGTTTGTGGCCGTCAATAATTCAAGGCCGGATGCTCGAGCGCGTCGTCGGCGGGCAAGGCCGGTTCGGATAACAAAGAAGAAAAATAGGTTCTCATTTTTCATGATTAAATTCAAATATTTGCAGTTAACACAGAGCCGCGCCGATGTTGTCCGGGTGGATCGTGATATTATATTCGAGCACTTGGTTAAAAATCACGCCTTCTCGATAAATTTTCTCGAACTGAATTAAATTATTTTCCGATCCTTTATAATAAAAAAGCATACATAGTTTAGTATGTCTACTACAATAAACTGATCTCAAAATCGAGATGTTGTGTAGATATTATCAAAAACTAAACTATATATTTTTTAAATTTATGAGCTTTTCATGGATAACATGAAATGAAATCGAGTATTTTTCACTTTTTTATTCGTTTCATAACATATTAAGAATACTCCTACATGCATCGAGTGACATCTCAGTCTATTTCAATATTATGATGTGAGTGCCAGACTTTATAGCTCTCATTTTAAACGATAATCTGGAAACAAAATGTTACCATTTTTAGATAAAACACAGTAGCGACGTTTTACTCAGAACAATGATTCTCAATGTTATCAAACTTCTCCACTCCTTGAAAGCACGCAATGGTTACTTTAACAACCTATGAGATTATTCTAAGCTACAGCGGTATTTAAAACATGTAAAAACATTGAGTATAACTAGTAACTTTTAACTTTATGAAGAAGGTGATCTTATATGGATATTGGCATAAATCTTTTGATCAAACTTAAAATTAAGATTCAAACATAAAAATTTCATCCACAAAATGACAAAACTGCATTCACTTTAACGCTGTGATTTTATACCTATTATATGGAACGAAAACAAAATCCCCGTTTTAAATGTTGACAACAATTCGTGAATTGTATCAACTTCGTGTACATGTTTTAACGATAAAGTGTATTTAAAAAAAATTGAGATATAGCCTGATTTGTCCAGATTATACAACAAGAGTAACTGTTTTGGAAATTTCGGTTATGTTTATCGAAATTATTCAATTTGTTTTTTTCCTAGCCAAAAATGTAGCATATTTATAAAGTTGTGTAAAATGCTACTCCACTTATGCTCCACTTATGAAGATAAAATATGTTTGACTATTAATCATAATAATTGACACTAAGCAAAAACATGTTACTTACATGACTGTTTGATTTAGTATAATTTCATTCAAAAGTTTATTTTTACAATCGGTAAATGGCCTACAAGCACAATCTAGTGGCTTCGGTCCTTCAACAGCTGTCCAAAATCCTAAAATTTGAATTGTATCTCAAGGAGATATTTTATTTTAACTTTCAAATTCCGTTACAACTTTTCTTTATCATTTTATTAAAACTCGTATCAAGTTTTCTTCTCCCAGTAGTTTGTTAAAATATTGTAAGATTTAAATCATAAAAAAACAAATGCCGTTTGATTTCCTTTCTAAGAACAGACTCCCTTTTTTCTTTGTGCATATTGTAAAGACAATTCTCTGATCGTCACAAACATCCCACTGCGAGGAATATGAAACGATACAAACTTTCAATAAACAGTCTGCTTGCAGTTCCGGAATATTCGCACTCCGCACGTAGTTAGTGAGGCTGTCCGATATCATTTTTTCATTATGAATCGTACCATCCCGCGCTCGCATGCTCCCCTCTTTCTCATACATCTGTTGCCCGCCAATGCCCAGTAGGCAATTTTTCTCTAGCTCTGCAAACAAAAAATCTAATTAAAACTACGAATTTCAAACGGGTCTCGACAAACACCTTCCTCGCTCTGGCCCCACACTACCCCTTTCCTTCGACGAGAAGCTTTCGATGTCCTTGTGCCTTGTCCGGCGGCCTCCCGTCGCATTAATTCCTCTTCAAAGCACACGCTGATTGCGTTTCCCGCGGGAGATTCTTGTTCTCTTCTCCGAAAAATGCGTCCTCCGAATGGTGGAGCGTCCCCTTGCTCGTGCTCGTGGAACGCAACCGACTAAACCCGGAACCTCCTGTGAAAGTAAATCATTTAATGTACATTCGACCAACACGCTATCGCCATTTCCGAAATGAGCCGGAATGGTGCTGAAGCCGTCCCGGTGCTGGCAAAATCGGACCTGGCAGTCCTGGTGCTGCCACCACACCGAGGCACGTACACGCGTATCCCTTTCCACAAACACACACACATATATAGTCACATACGTGAGGCGGGGAAATGTGTGTATCACTGGTGCCCGGTTCCAGGATTGTTCCCGTGTGCTGCGTGACGAGCACGAGGTTGATGCGATGCAGGCGATCGTTCCTCTAGCCTTCGGACGCAGGACGCAAATTTGAGCCCTCGCCGATTCGTTTTTTCCCTAGTTTTCATTCCTATTTTCCAATTTAAACCGGGTTGGTAGGGTGCTCCGCGCGTTCGGACACTCCACGGGGCGCTCTCGTATTTCGTGCGATCACTCGATTCCAAAAGCATCCAGCACCGAACGCACTTTCCGGGTCTGTCGTTCGTCCTTGTTTCGAGCGAAACGGGTTCGAGCGTCGCTTCCCACGGGCACTGTCGATTTTCCAGCCCTTTTTTTCCTGGCCAAAAGCCGGGAGCGAGGGAAGTGATGGGAAAAAATCCTGAATCTTGTAGCGAAAAAGAACGGACACAACGCGGCATCGCTCGGCAGCAGATCCTTTCTATCGTTACCATAGATTCATCAACACGTTTCAAACTTTCCCAACGGCGCCGACACAGACCTGTCGAGGGGGGAGGGAGAGAAATTCTTCTCCCTGTCCGACGACCCTCCCATCCAACCCACCCCCGGGGTCTACATGAAACCGAGAACCCTTTGCCGTCGAAACAACCGGCTTCCATCAAAGTGATGCAATCAAAGGAGAGACTCCGGGACTCTCCTAGTCCCGTCGCGTCGCTTCGCACTGGAAACGTGCTTGGTGTAGGAGGAAGGGAAAAGAGGTCCGGGGGAAGCCCGAGAACCGATGTTGATGTGATGCTTTTCCCGGTTTCGATCCAGCAGCAGAGCGCGAGCTGAAGGCAAACCGAGAAGATCCTGTTTGGCCACCTTCCAGTTCCGGCCGGTCCTATGGCCGGTTTAATTTTCACCATCCACAGTTGCGACGGTGCAAGAGGACGGGGACGGAAAAAATGAACCAACAAACACCCACTCGGGCCGGAACCAAAGCGAGAAAAGGGAAAAAAACGCGACGGCACTCGGCCAAGCGAACCGGCGAACACGAGCGAACAGAAAAAATTCAATTAAAAAATAACTTTGATATAAAAATTTTCCACCCTTGAGCTAATTTTTTCCAGTATTTTAAATAATTTTTCCACCCTCTTACGCTCCCGCTCGACACCCTTTTACCGCACTTTCCTTTTCAACTCGTTCATCCCATCGCTTCGTACCGTTTGCGCTTTCCACGCTGGTTCGCTGCTATATTTTCGCGAACAGTCGCGGGCATTTTTCCTCTAGTCCACCATTCACTCACTTCTTCACGAACACCTTCAGTCTCCTTGCATCCATAAAGGCAGGGACGGCGGACAGCCTTGTGCAAAATCGTAGGTCCCATCGAATGTGGCATCCAAAACCCGAAGGAAACTTATCCTTTCGTGCACCTCAACGACTTCCTTGCATGGTTCTCCATTTTCTGATTTTTTTTCCTCTCTATCCATTTTCCTAAACGCCTGGAAAAGATCGTTTAACTATCGCGTGCTTCACTTTTGCACGGGTGTCAACGGTACTCGTTGCTGGAGTTGGATAGCTTTTTTCCTGTAATGGAAAAGAAAATCGCTGGAAAGAATGGGTTGTAGGAAATTTATTAAAACTAATGCGACCTTTTCAATGTGCAATGTTTCTTGGATCTGGTTGTCATCGGTTATTGATTGCACGAAAACAAGTCATTCATTATTTTTCAAAAAAACATAAAATAAAAATATACTCTGCAACTAATAAAGTCAAAACAGAAAAGCGTCAATATTCCAAGGATACTTATGACTAAAACGGTTAACCACAAATTGAATGTAATAAGGCATTCAATCAATTATAAAATACGAATTGAAGATTGATCGTAAAACATCAAGTCATAAATACATTTCATATTGCAAACAAACAAAGATAAAAATGTTCAAAAAATAAAAAAATGAGTAAAGAGTTAAACCAGCTCACATTTAAAAGTCTTGAATCCACATTAACATTGAGTAACAATTCTTTAATAATCGCAATTTAACAATAAATAGGGTCTTAACGAAAGTAAGACGCCTAGAAAACGTAACATTAAATCATTACGAATTGCATTGATGATTGGTTGTCGTTAATTTTCATTTATAATAAAAGTCATGACAGAATAAGTTAAATTCGACAAAGTAGATAAGCTACAACCGGTGGGAGTTTGAAGCAATGCTATTCTTTTAAAACAATTTTCGTTCGTTGTTCTGACCACTACCTTTAATTACAAATATTCTCCTTCTCTCTTTACGCAATCATGTGCATCAAACAAATGTTCCTCGCGGATGTTGCGATGGATGGACGTGTACCACCATGACGCCCCCGTCGAACGTGCAACGATCGGTTACCGCTTATTGCCAATTTAGCAATGTGGGCAGCACACGAAGGACATGGACTCGTACGGTGGCTGGCCGGCTCCCCGAAATCACATGTCCATGAAGCAGGGATACGAGGTACCGTCCTATGAACATCCGGTGACGAAACAATTCTATTCTATTTTATCTTGTGGGGTATACAATTTCAGTTTTCATTTTGTTTTATTCTGCCTCATTGGAAAACTAATTATCACCTGAAAACGTTCACGTATTGAGTTCAGTTTGGAGGAATTATTTTATTATGTTTCTTGCGAAACATTTATTTATTTCACATCTTTCTTATGCATGTAATATTCAATTGGTTGCTTTTCTCTTCTTCATTTTTTACTTAAATATTTTTGTTTATTTTTGTCAAATTTACTCTTACTCCCCTTTAACGTAATTTGTTGCTAATTAAAGACCATTTTTCTACTTTTTGCAGGCCAAAATGAACCCGGTCGACCACCACCACCATCACCATCACCATCACCACAACAATTTGCAGAAGAGTCACATGATCGACGACGGCCGACTGCTCGATCACCACTCGATGCAGACGGGTGCGGCCCAGATGAGCCAACTCTACGGAGCCCGCGGGTCATCCAGCAGCAGCTCACCGGGAGGTGGCCACGGGCACGGGGGGACGAACCCGGCCGCCGCTCTGCTCGTCGTACCCCAACCCATCAACGCCACCAAGATCGGTGCGAGCGGCCTGCCAAACGGTACCGGGCGGAAGTACCAGTGCAAAATGTGTCCTCAGGTAGGTGTACGTTATTTTTCTACATACACTCCCATACTACTGCTTCTTTCTAAACGAGCTACTTCGATGGTGTACATGATAATTTTGTCAGAAGAATAAATTAACCCAGACATCTCCCCCGAAACCGCAACGTTCCGTCCGTGCAAAGGCGCTTCGAACAACGGGCACGAAAAGGAAAACTGTTACGGCTTACACGGCCATTTTCATCCGGTCGAAAGTGCCTTGGGAACGGCTGCCCAAATGTAAATAATTAACACATTCGGCCAACACCGCGCGGGTACTAATTGAAAGCACCCACTGCCTGGCAACATGTTCCTATACCACCTAAATAACAACCTTGGGTTCCTGTGCCTGTTTCAGCTAAAAAATCCTTCCATTCTCACATCCGGAACGAGAATACACTGTACTCATTTTGTTTGTGCATTAGTGGAAGATTTAAAATATATTATAAAATCATGGATCTTCATACCAAAGAGAAACGATTTCCGATAACTGATAAATGACGTTAGAGAAAAAGGTGGAAATTAGTTTCAAGCATTTTTGAATCAAAAAGGAAACTTTAGGTGGTTCAAGGTAAGCAAAATATCATTTTTTAACCCATCAAGGATTAATTGGACCTATAGAATTCCTGATTGATGACTTTTTAAGAACCAGTTTCATATTTGTACCATTTGCTACCATTTTCTAGTATAAAAATTGGTAATTAATTTTTTTTTATCATCTGCTGATTGACAGTCATCAGGGGTGATTTTGGCGATTTCTTCATTGTTTGGAAATTTTGATGGAAACTTGCCAAAATTTTCAAGGCCCGCAGTTAATGAAATGGGGTGGACATGAAACATTACTACAAATAACAAATTGTTTTTAAATAATTCCAAAAAATCAGTATATGGAATTGTGTGATTATGAAATGGTGAAGAGAGTAAATCAAACGTTTAACCTGATTTACTTATTTAAGAATGAACTTACCTTTTTGCCTGTACCTTTATTCCAACAACTAATGTTATGTCTTCAATTTATCAAGTTTTTAACTGCAAAAACAATTAACTGAAGCATTCACTCGCCGTTGGTGATTTGTTACACATTTAATCAAATGAACTTCTACACCGTCAACAGCTAGAGAGAGAGAGAGAAGAAAAACCATCCCAGTCCGATCCGAGTACATCCCAAATTTGAAACTTCTTCTGCCGTTGACGATTCGAGCGGTCAATGAAGTGTCCTGTGCAGGGCAGGGTCCCAGGAAAAAGAAAAAGAAACTCATTATCAACTAATTACAAACACTCAATCAAGCTAATGAAAGGAAACGAAATATGGAGTCCACTTCTCAACATCTTACTTCTCGAAGCCTCTTCGGTGTAGTTTGCGCTTACCTTGTCCTTCATTTTGCCGTCCGCCGGCCCGGGAACGCTCTCGCACTCCTTTCATTATCGCGTTGCCCGTGTGATCCGTCTTTCAATTTTAACCACTTTTCCCGGGCATCTTTGCGAGCAGCTTCTTTCTTTTTATTTTCCGACAGTTCCGGTCGGGTTTTTGCCAGTTGCTTATATTCTAGTTCCCTCCGAGGAATTGTTTTCTGCAACCTTTCTTGAGAGTTCTTTGCATTCCATGTTTGCTATGTTTTTTCCTTCTCCTAGGGTAGCACTTGAAACATAAACCGAACGAACCCTTCTTTATTTGATCCGAAGTGATGGAAGGCTTTTCCTCCGGAGAAAGATTGTACATTCCCAATAGGGGATGGTGGATCGCGAAAAATTAAGCGCAGTGAAAGGCGGTATTTTGCAGGCGTTTTTTATTTTATTTCGCTACTTCGTTAAACTTAAGAAAAATCAACTTTGAAGGTTCCACTCCGTCGGGAACAGCCTTTTTTGTGTTGGTTGGTTGGATAAACCTTTTTCTTCCATATCTAAATTTAGACCGCTCATGAACATAATACTCCGAGCGTTTTCATCAAAAAACAATTAAAACTTTACAACTTAGTTTATCGGTCACATCGGTCGCTGCTAACAAGGTTTGCTCAAAATGAGCTTCGTTATACTTCAGTAAATATAATACTCTATTCTTCAGAAGCATACTCAAGTTTGAAAATTTTTCTTAGCAAACTGTTGGATCTACTTCAAAATAATTAAAATACCCAAAACAACAACAATTTTCCACACTTTTATTCCGTTCTTCGTTTTATTTCTCTAATGTTGCCATTGGTGGATTAAAAGGCTAAACATTCTAATTTCATATTGACCTGTACTGCGTCACCTCTTATTCATTCAATGTCGCATATGTGTCGTTTCCCAAAGAGGTAACTTTTCACTTCCGAATTGTGTGCTCTTTTCTCATCGGACTGATTCACGATTGTGGCTACAAATCACTTCCCGGACACAAATGGGGCACTCCAATAGACCAAGCTTCCGTAAAAGAAAACTTTACTAATTCACCAAGCGCTCAAGCAATGTTTGAACAATGTCGCAACCACCCGAACGAACACGGTAGAGTGTTTGACAACTTCACTAACGACACCCGGGAAGTTCATCCCGTGCGCGAGAAATAAGGGCCACAAAAACGAGAAAGACCAAACCATTTGTTTCAAAATAATAATAAAAAAAACTTTCCTATTCATTAGATGACAGATTTTTCATCAGCGCTAGATTTTTTTTTTCGAATGTATTTGAAACAGATAAAAAAACGCTCTCCTAACAAGAACAGGAGTAGAGTAGCTAAATAAAGGAAGAAGGGGAATTTCATTTTCGTAAATCAGTTTTCTCCGATTTTGATAATATTTGGCTTCTTTAAAAACAGTTCAAGAATGAATTGATATAAGAAAACTAGTTTTATTCGAAACAAACATTACTCTTACATTCTATCACAGATTGAAGACGTGTTTAAGAACAAACCAATTGTTTTCTGTTCAATAGTGTTAGGCTCATAAACTGTAAAAATCATTAAATCGTATCGAAAGTATACTAATTTGCTCGAAAAATCGCTTGCCCTAAACCACGTAAAGATATTTTTAACACCGTCTACAATTTTCTTCATTTGCACTCGAAACAAATGTCAAAAATTCACTTTATCTGCCTACGGAAGTCTGCTGGCAGCGTCGGCGAGCAAAACCGCAGACACTTTCCCCCACATCCCTCCAACACCACTCCTGGCAAGGGCGGTCGGTCATGTCCCACCAACGACCTAGCCTTTCCCGTGCACCCGCATGATTCGTCACTGTCTCTTGCGCGATTTAACCGCTTCTTCACCTGCCTCTCGGCATGGAAACGCAAATGGAAAACCCCGAAAATCCTCGCCTGACCGTGGCAGGGAAAACTCGCAACCAAGCGACTTTTTCCGCTCGGTGCTATGTATTTTTTGGCAGTCAAAAATAAAAAGAGCTAAACTTCCCCCCAAAAATTGATCGAACTTGCGCTAGAAGCGCACCACGGAAACAGCGGAACCAGACCCGAAATTTGGACATTTCTCTACGTCCCCTCCGGTTTCCATTGTGTCTCCTTCTTTGGTTCGAAGCGGCTTCTCTGACTGACCTTCCCCGCATCCTCACCATCCGAAGCCATTCACCCTTCCACCCGTGGCAACGTTAGCAACCCGTTCTTACGCTGCCCTAAGCTGCCGTTTTCCATCCGACCGACGCCGAATTCGCCGATGGCTCTATCATTTAATCAACTCCCTCCGGCACAGTCCCCCTCGCAGGCCGTCGTGTCCATCCAAAGCAACCGCCCAACCCCCCGGCATACCTATACACAACCACGCAGCGCTATCGGTGACCATCACATACCGATATACCGCCAACCCAACGCATCGACCATTCGACGTTTGAGTTCTTTTTCACTCCCCGTGGGCATCGTTTTGTTTTTCCTACTTCCCTCCCTGCCGAACGAAAGAGGAAAATTTGTCGTTCTCACGGTAACCCCGTGCAGTCCGATGCGTTTCGCCGGTGTATCCTTCGACCTAAAAGGGATCCGTGCGATGTTCCTTTTTCCGTAGCTACCGATGACGATGATGATGATGATGGTGATGGTCTTTCGTACATAAAAGAAGCGAGCATCATAGTGTGTGTTCGCGAAAACTGCGTATGTCAGGACGGTTTGTTTGGCGTCTTATTGTACTTTTTTCATTCGCCCTTCGTACTCGATGGAATCGACTCGTAATGCAATCGCATCCCTGTTTGTTGTTTTTTATTCTCAGAAAGTGTGCAAATAAGGAGATCCCGGAGATACTCCACCACATAATTTCCCGGGCCAATATTCTGCCTCTGTGGGGGACTCCGCATGCAGATTGCGCCTTGAGTCAACGGAATCGAATAAGCCAGGGATTCTTTGTGCGTCGACGCATCATCTGAAATCCACAAATGTTTGCAGTTTGAGTGCATCGTTCGTTCTTAGAGATGCAAAGTGTGTGTGTTTGTGTGTGCTATGCGGAGTTCCCAATTAGGAATTGGGCTTAAAAACGGCTAAAAACTGTCGTTATGATTGTAGCCTTCGTATCGAACAACAAAAAGGATTAACAATAAGGGGAAGTGGTTTCCATAATTCTTTCTTTCTCTTGAGATGAATAATTATAAATGCCAATGTGCCATTTGATTTCTTGCTAACCTGCTCTAGTTGATTTTTTGAAAACTATCAGCAACATCACTAATATGTCACATTTTTATAATAATCCTACATTATCTTAAACATTTTATGAATTTAATTAAAGGGGTTATCTCCAAATGTCCTCATAATTTTCAATTAAATTTCGAAAGGAGCGGAGTTCAATGAATTAGTTTTGATAGTTGTGGCTGAGCAAAATCGACTTAAATTTAAACATAAACTTTGCATAATCTATGTACAACATATTATAGGTAAATTATTCGTCGTAAAGCGTTGGACGTCAATATTTATTTATTGATTTATTTATTTATTTATATCTATATATATATATTTTTTTCTTTTTTTTTGAGAAACTAGGAAATGAAATTGATTTCCTATAATATTATATTAGCATTATGAGATCGATTATATAAATGACATCGATTATAAATCGTGTTAAAAAAGAAAATTAAGCTCTCTAACTGCTGTTTAAGTCTGGCAGGAATTCTTCTCTTCATTAAATAATAGATAGACATAAAAAACTATCATTATGATAAAAAAATCAACGTAAAAGATTTGAAAAAAAAGTTCATAATTGAAAATACTAAAATTGTTTTACTTGCGACCTTGTTTAGAATCCTTATTTTATGTAAATGAGTTGAATTTTGTCATTACTGTATCGTCTTTCTTTGTACAATTAGAAGCAAAAATGCCAATGTACGATAAATTTGGTGCAGACGATTCAAAAAGATTTTTCCAATCGAGTTTAGTATGCGTAATGTACATAATTTTGTCTTGGTGATTTGGGCACCTACATGCATTTCTTCAACACACTCGTTCGTCCTGGCCAATCGGCACCGTGAAAACCGCATTTTCCGAACGGTGCCGCCTGATCATTCCGCAGTAGATGTTGTATTTCGTCTGGTGAAGTAGTGCAGTAAATGGTGGAATAAGCACCACTTCTCACCCCTTTCTACCACACACATACACACCTACTGTACGCAATCAATAACGCCTCAAGAGACGCACAACCGAACGCAACGCATCGCAAACCATCGGAACGCATCAAACTCCGCCAGAAGTGCGTGCGGTGGTGACACCAAGGGGAGGGGTAAAGAAATGGATGAATGCCGAGGAGGTTTTTTGGAAAGAAGATTGAAAAAAATCCTGGAATATACGACGAATCCTCGTGAAATTATCTGTGTTGGTGCAGGTTCGGCACGTTCCGGAAAAGCGGTTTTTCTTTTTATCATGCTTCGATTGAAGAAGGAAAAAAATACGTACCCTCTCGAACCGCGAAGGAGGAAGGGAGCGGGAAATCACTCAAAGAACCCGTTCGCGTGGCGGACACCGCAGCCGCAGTGTTTGTGTGCGTGCGCTACAATATTTTTTCCTAGTTTTCCGCCTGCCACCCCACTCGAAACCGAGTTTAGAGCAACGGCAGCGTCTGGCTTGCTCCGTAGCGTAGAGATCACATCTCGCGCACCTTCTCTTCCGTCCCGGCCGACGCATCCATCCTCCATCTCTTTCCCATCCACGTGGAGTGAGTTTTAAAAAATGCACGCACACAGGAAAAAATCGGAAAAAATCGCTGCTTCGGGTGCGAACCACCCACCCACCAACCCGGTCGCTATGTATACGCTAATGTTCTTTTTATTCTATTGTGCCACAAATCGCCCGCGCCGCACCCGCCCGCGTTCAAGTCAAAACGTGTGCCCGGACCACCACCCTCACCACCGCATCGTCCAATTCCGCGCACGATTTGCGCCCGAGTGGCCACACGAACGGCACCCGAGACGAACACAAAGCGGACACTGGCTTGCGCGCGAAACTACCCAAGTCGGTCTCAAGGAAAAGCAACGAAAAAGGGCTGAGCATTGGGAGAAGATGAACGGAAAAAATCCAGCCTCCCAACGAGAACCGCCGGGAAATCCAAGCGAACGGAGAGGCAGAAGGATAATTTAAATTTGACTGCGTAAAACACGCTGCCCCGAAACCGAGGCGTCAATGAGCGGTGAGGACGAGCGCGGCGGAAAAGTGGGCAGCGAAAAAAAAGTCTCCGCCAAACTGGGGAAAAAATGCACCTCCATCTCTTTCGCACTCGCACGCCGGAACGAGTTGAGCAGCGGTCCAGGACGAACCCGTGTCGACCGGTCCGGTCATAAAAATTGGGGAGGGAGTGTACCATTTTTTCCTCGGCGAACGTCGTTTTCTTTCTTTTTCGTGCCACGGGCGAGAGGAGAGGGGGGGGGGGGGGGGCGAGCGCCAACCAAGCCACGGCTGTGCCTGTATTGGTGCGAATCGCGTCGCGCGCGCGAATCGAACGCCGACGGGGCGAGGATGTCCTTTTTTGCCTCCGTTGGCACCCCCTCATCCAAGCGGCCGGCCACCATCCAGCGTGAGGATGTGCTGCCATGCCGCATCCTTGGGCACTCGAATTTAACCCGCGACGACGAGTTGCCCGCGTAGGAAAACGGGGACACGCTGTGATCCTTGCACATTACTGTGCCAGGCGTGGACGAGATGGGCAGGAGTTGGCGCAGGAGCCGGCCATACGGACGTTTCGCTCACCCGCGCACACACACACACACACATCCGTGCCGAGGCAAGGATGGCCCGGTATCGACACACATAGCCGGCTCGGCGCAACACGGATGCAACACATGCAAAAATCGGATTTTTTCTCCACCAGCTCTGCTCTGGCGGTTCTGAGCTTCCGCTTTTCTTTTTTCCTACGCCCCTTTCCCCCATTACGTCCATTCCCTCCCTCCGGCCAGGACGAGGTCGTTCGAGGTTCGAGATGCGAGGCATCCTCGCATTTTTCCGTGCTACTCATTTCGTGTTCTTCGACTTGCTTTTTTTAATCGGCACTCATTACGGTCGGTGAACATCGGCGTGACGGAACCGCGGGAAAACTATTGCTATCAAGTATTAATTGGTTTTGCGCTAAGGTGTTTAATTTATGACAATAAAAGAAAACTAATTGGAAGGGTAGTAACATCATCTTTTGACAAAATGGGAGAGTTTTGTCTTGTGTGTTAAAATACAATTCTTTTTTTAATACGTGAAAAACTACTCTACAAAAACATGAAATATTGCCCAAAACAGAACCACAAATGCAAGAATTTATTTTACAAAGATTCCTGAATCGACTTATTAACTAACATTTGGACAGAGCTGCACAGTATGCAAATATAATTAAAAACAGTAATACTTAAAACACCACAAACTACAATGCAAACTAAAATGATAACGTGAATGAACTGTGACGATCATTGACAATTTTCTTTTTAAATAACATCAATCTGTTAAAGTCGTTTGATTTCGATAGGCTAAATTTGTTGATACCTATTAGCAGCTGTTTTTGAAAAATCTGTTTCACCAAGCTTCAATTTGCGGTGGATGAATTCTCGTTAGTAGTTAGTATCGCGAACTGCTTTAACACACAATTCCATAAAATATCGTTTTCATCGTCACATAATTTTGTTTCAATATCTTGAAAACGATTCAATAGTTAAAAAAAATTATTTTCTTAAAATCCAAAGCACCATTTCAGAACAAAGAAACAGAATCCAGATTTTTCTGGTCCTCCCTGTTCTTCCGAGAACCAACATGACCAAACCCTAATGCTTTTTAGCTTTTATTTTGACCGGTTCTTTTCAACTCGCTATAATTAGTTATTTTTTAAGGTTTTGCTGATGATAATGCATACTTTTCCGCGGTAGCGCCGGTTAGAAAAATGTCCCATGACCTCGACGGAGTGGGTTCGAATCCTAACCGAGACCGGACCCTCCCCTGTACGAGAGGAGTGACTATCATCGTACACAAGGGAAAAAGTCTTGTAAGCCCTTCACGGGGCAGGCATGACCAAGAGGTCGTTACGCCAAGAAGAAGAATGGGCACTTTTCAGTATATTTGTTAGCTCTCTTTTATGAATGACCAAAAGTCAAGACGTTTAATTTTTGAGTGACAATTTACGAATTATTTATGCGTGACAGAGAATGTTCTAACCTTAAAAATTCTTTGCTCAAGCCTCTAGGGTGATATGCTGATGCCACCGGCGTTGGGTATCGTTTTCTTCGGTCGTTTTTTCTTTCCACCGCTCGAAACAACCCTTGCGAGTTCGCCCAACTTCACCCTTCTCTTCTTCACACCTCTCTTCCTCCCTCACCACACCGTTTCGTTCCGCGATACACCCCTCACACACAAATGCGTTTTATCCACCAACACGATCGTGTCATCGTCTCGTCGCTGGGTGGTCAGCACCCTGGGAGGGTTAAAAATTTGCACACGATTTTTTCTCCAGCCTCCCGCTTGGCCTCCTCTTTTGCCTGCATTCCCTTTTCGGCGTTGCCGCTCGCGACGCCACCCTTGAACGCCCAATCGTATCATCATCAGGAGCACCTTTCCTTCCCACCTGTCTATCCCCTCCTCCCCCGTTGGGCCCGATCCCGAGCTCCCCACCTCATTCCGGGACGAGGAAAACCGTCCGCTTCACACCGAGCAGAGGCAGCATCGTCGGTTCGGCCAGTTTCGGCCTCGGCCTTCTCGGCTGGTTTGGCTCCTCGGGAGGTTTGCGGACGCGCTTGAGGTTTGGGTCGGCTGCTCGCATCGGATCGGACTGCGTGCGGACGGTGGCCCTGGGGGGGGCACGGGCCGAACGTCGGACGTCCGCGGGGTTTCAGGACATCCAGCCCAACCAGCGCCTTTCAAATACACGCCACTTTTCGGGCAAAAAAATCAGTCGAGTTTTTACATTCTAATGAGTAACAGCACATAAAAATCGCTTCTCGCACCGACCTTAGCTCGCGACCAACAACGACCACGACGACCACGCGGTCCGAGATCAGCG
>KE525181.1:235845-246816 GCA_000441895.2 Anopheles sinensis | reverse complement strand
GCCAGGATCTGGATTGACTTATAGAAGATAATCCCCGAAGTTTCCACCTCTGAGTCTCGGATGGCCCTCTCTAGCGCCAGGTTGAAGAGTATCCAGGCAAGCCCAACCCCTTGGCGCAGTCCCTTGGTGGTAGCAAAAGAACTTGAGAGTTTTCCATCCACCTTCACCTGATAAGTGACGTTGGTCATGGTCATTCTTACAAGTCTGATTAGTTTAGCCAGGATTCCAAATGAGCTCATGGCTTGATACAGTTTTACCCTGGTTATGCTATGATATGCGGCTTTAAAGTCAATGAAGAGATGGAGTGTATTTTGTTGAAACTAGGCCATTTTCTTCAGGATTTGCCGCATGATAGAGATCTGATCAGTGGTTAATCTCCCTCTCCGGAATCCTCTCTGATAGTTTCCTTCTATCTCTTCAGCGTATGGGTCAAGTCGTTCTTGAAGAACGAGGAAGAATATTTTGTAGGCGATATTCAACACCGTAATACCCCTGTAGTTACTGCAGTCTAACTTATCTCCCTTCTTGTATATGGGGTAGATGATACCGAGATTCCAGTCACACTGCATCGATTCGCTATCCCATATCTCAGTTATCAGTCGATGAATTTCGTTCTCTGAATTTGCACCTCCGTTTTTTATCAGTTCGGCTGTTATTCCGTCCGTGCCAGGTCACTTATTGTTCTTGAGGCGACGGATAGCCTTTCGTGTTTCTTCAATGCTAGGTGCATGAAGCATGATTTCAACTACTGGTGGAGCCTCCAGCTGTTAGTTAAACTGATCAGTTATCAGTTCGTTAAACTGAGCCTACCGCGAGAGGACCTTCGGCTGATTGCTGACCAGATCTCTATCCTTCCATCCTCCACCCGAATCCCGTTCGGGTGAATTTCTTTTAATCAGCAACCTAATATTTTCTTCAAAATCGAACTTTACCACAATTCAAGTAGCGATATTTCCTCGCATTTTTCAACTTGTACTATCGTTCCACGGCAAGACTACGGTTTCGCTCTTGGTAAACCCGTGTTCGAATCCCGTTCCCTCTTAGAGCCGCCAGTTTGAGAAAAGCATGCGTATCGTGCTATGAAATAGTAGGGTTTATTACATCATCTCATCACGCGACTTTCAAACTGAAAATTATATAATTTAAGATTTCGTTGCTAAACGGCATATTTGAATTATGAAATCGCGAAACATCGAACTGTCACGCGTTTTGAAGTATGCGTTCCCCCGAGCCGACGCTGCGTTCGACATTGCGTTTCTGGCCCAGCATTATTAGAAATTTCATGCGAACCGTAGTCAACACTGATCAACGCCACTAGAAAATCACAATTCTGCTTCCTACTGCGTGCACGACACACCACGCCATTTTTAGAAAACCCCAAAATGTGTGTCCCAATTCGTAGGTAAGTGGAACATAGAGGAATTGTTAAGGTTTAAAGGCGCAGTTATCGAACAGATTGTGATATATTTGGTGTTCAACAGGACGACCATTCTAGAAGATCGCCGATACGATGAGCAGGCCCTTAAAGATTATGTTTGGGCGAACTTATTGGATACAACTAAATTGGTGCTCCGTGTGCTAACCATTCTTGTATCTGCAAATTGTGCTTTGTTCTCCCACGACATAGAGCTTTACTACAAAGTGTTGATGATAAATGCAGTCACCAATGCCATTGGGGTTTACCAGCATTTGCTTAGGTTCCAGTTTTCCTGTTCCTACATGGAACAAACTTTATTGGAGGAGTCCTTGCACTACCTTTGGTTTTCGCTATATTTCTTGTACGTCCCACCAATGCCGCTTTGCATTTGTCCAATTGTGCTACTATCCTTACGGCACTCCATGTGCTACACGTTTGATTTGTCTATGGCCACGGGCCGTTTCACTGAGGTTCAATCGGAAATATTCTTTCGCATGGTAGATTACGGAGCCCCGTACAGTCCCGAAAACATAAACCTTAGTGAGATTTCCATTTTATTTATAACGTTCGTGTTTGCATTATGTGGTAAAACTGAAATGATAAACCCAGCCCTGTACACCATGTTCCTTGGGCTACGTTCGTTGTCTCTTCGCGATCTTGCTAGGGTGCGTTGGTCGAATTTCCGCTACGGTAAATGAACAAACCACATAGCACGCAAGGCGGAATCAGCGTCGTCTAACGGTTAGCTTCACCAACATTTGTGCAGTAGCATGACAAAGGAGAAAGTGAACAATAGAAAATAAACCACAATGATATACTACAGTGTTTTAAGCTTGCAAAATCAGCAAAACATTGCCATCAGGTCGACTACTTTGAATTGAATAAATTGTAGAACTTTGAAATATAATAATTAAGAAGCATTCATGATTCACGAAAACTCCGCTTATATTTACGAATGTTGAAACAGATCAACCTGTCTATATACTCCATACTTCTTCAATTCAAAGTTGAGGCAAAAGTATCCTTTAAAAGAATCTTACTACCACAAAGTTGCTTGTCGTGGAAAATCCTTGCATTTGAGCGGCTAAATGTTAAAACTTGGAAATAAATCTGCAATTTTAACTATTTTCACCAGATCGGCCAGGTCTTAATCTTAGTCACTTTGGCCATAACGTAAATATTTTGAGTTACTGCACAAGGTGGTTGGAATGAAGCAACACTCTCTGCTCACCTTGAAAGTATTACTTCGTTCTAATCACCTTCGGTTAAGCTGTCATTGCCGGTTTGATAAACAGAATTGTTTACTTTTGTATAGTTGTGCTTCTTCGATGACCATAACGACCAGCATTTTGTTAACAAATTATCGATTAACGTTAGTTTACATCCTTTAAGAAGGATGAGTGAAGCTCTGCTAGAGACCGCAGCATGGGAAGATTTAGCTAACATACCAGCAGACCCCCCAAGAATGCGGCCCATGTGCTCTAAGTGCTGGTAAGATTGATGAAATTTTGTTATGCGCTTACAAAAGCCACGTGCAATTTTTACAGCCGTCCTGTGGCCGTCTGCTGGTGCTCAGCGTTACCTCCCCAACCACTGATTCCCGGTGGGCGCATCGTTCTGCTGCAACATCCTGCGGAAGAAAAACGATCTTTACGAACTGCCCCCATGCTCTCGGTAGGCTTGGCACCCGGCAAGTGTCTTATTTACAAGGGCAAAAAGTTCCCTCGCCACGATCACGAGTTGGAGACCATTCTGGCTGATAAACGATCGTTACTGCTGTACCCCAGTGCCCATTCGGTTCCGATAGAACAAATTGACCCGAGCGAAGGACCCTACAATTTGATCCTCATCGACGGAACGTGGCCACAGGCAAAAGCTATCTACACCTGCTCCACCGCACTGCACGGGATGCGGCAGGTAAAACTTATATCTTCCGGTACAAGTAACTACATCATACGAACACAGCCAACAGACGGTTGTCTCAGTACGCTGGAAACGGCCATCGAAGCACTCAGCCTCTTGGAGCGAGACGATCGGTACCGGGAGCAGCTACTGCAACCCCTGCACGCACTTTGCCGATTTCAGCTAGCAAACGGAGCGGTCACACACCAGTCCAAGGAGTTTCTCATCCGCCACAACCAGTATCCCAAACTGATTGGCCGTCGATTGAACCGACTGCTGAAGCGAGCGGATAATTTTAAGGACGAGCACGACACTGAAAGCGATGGCAAAGGAAGAGAGTCATCGTAGAATATTAGTAACGATAAAAAGCATTTTTCGTTTTTAAGATTTTATTATACCACTTTATATTGTACTGATTTCATAACATAAAATAGAGCATAGCTTTGTTATATGTTTATATACATTCACACAGCGGAATTATCGATGACCATTTCCAATCTGCCTTGCAGTTGCGTCTAGTCTCTACGTTGAAGCGATCATTTCGTCGATCTCTGTTGTTGGAATATTCACTTTTGTAAATCTAAACCATTAATAACAACTAGTCAACTAAAGTAGAATGAGATCCGCAGTGGAGAAACACACGTGAAAATTAAATCATTTTTCGTGTTCCACATTAGCAATATGGTTCCAATAGGTGAGCTTTCAATTTACAACCCACTGAAATTTCACATGGTGCTTAAAACCGAATCAACCGTCATTAATTTAATGTCGTAACAGTATTCCAGATTCAACACTATATGCAGCTAAGATAGATATTCAGTGGTTAAACAATCCTTCTCAGTACGTCTAACCTCTAGTACAGATGCATTCCCATGTAGTTTCATATTTGAGTGCCATTTTCTTGGAGGTTAAACGCAACCCTTCTTTTCAAATCAGTTCAATTTATGTTCTGAACAGATTTGTATGCAATTTTTATTTTTTGTTTCTTACTTGATCATTTGCGATACTCGCTCTGCTTAGATTTGCACAAATTAACGAAAACTAATGCGCGACCGTTCCGCTTCGTCTTCCCTGTTCTCCGTACGGAATCTTCTATCCAACCAGCAAATCAAGCGTCTAACCTCATTCGTTAGAAAAGCTACATCCAAAACTAAACACTAATGCCCTATTTATTCACAGCATATTCTACGTTGTTTGATTTTATTTTCGTAGCGAATTTGTACGCCTTTGTAATACTGAAATAACTGAAACTGAAAGGTATAGCTAATGACCAACCCCAACGGTTGGTGATGTATGTACAAAGAGGCTGGGTTTTATTTTAAACCATATTTTTGATCAAAATAAAAACGACCCGAGGAACTAAACCAACGATCAACAGATTGGGTTCATAAGAACAACAAATCGTCACCTTAACAAAGAGTTGTGTAAAGCCAAAATCAGACAATTCTAGTTTTACTTTTCGCACAAGCACTCACTCCGCATTTACCATATTAGACCGTACAAATGACACTTTCTCGCGGTGATCCTACATACCCTTTGCCTCGATCAAGCCTTTGGTAACACTTATCACTGCTTCCTTATACTCCTAAACTAGTGGTGTCCTTCGGCTCTTTTAGAAAGGGCCGTGCAATACATTGTGTGTTTCTCATGTTTATGAATTGTTTGTCACAAATTACAGCTTCAGTGTGATTCCTAAGCATTGACTATAGTTGCTGTCCTCATATAGAATGTTTATGTAGTCCAGTTTGCTTGCCTTTCGCTCGCATTCTACGGTAGAATAAATACGATGTTTCTAATATATACTCTGATGGACACTGGTGTGAGATTCTCATCATTGGTTTTATGCAAATTTCGTTAATACTTTCGTTGGGGTGTACTCTGTTTCTGCACTACTACGAAAAAGGGGACCTTGTTTTTCTGCTTTCTTCTCAAGCAACCTCCATATAGTTCAAGCTCCGGGGGAAACGAATTTCATTCTCATAAATTTGGTTTCTATCCAAGGAAATGTTATTGGAACATATTCGATTGCGTCGCGTTAAATGTTGGTCTCAAATTAAAAAGATCATCCAAACGGCCCCTTCTCGAATGTTGCACGTGTTTGGGGTCAAGATAAGCATTCATTTCCTGGCTGTCTGCCATCCTCCTGTTTCAATGGTCAAAAGCTCTTGTCTAGTGTAAGATTTGATTGTGTTCTCTCGTGAATCTGTTTCCGTTAGTGTATGAATCCTGTGGTTTTTGTATTAATAGACTTTATAAGTGTTCAAACACTTGGTTGCGCTTTCTATTCTGGTTGCTGGTGCGTGCAAATGTCCTGCTAGCAAGCGGCCCTACGTTAGCCCACCGAAAGCTACCTTTTTTACTACTTTATATCGACGGCAAATGTTGTGGATTCACAAGGCGGAAATAGTCTGAATGTGTTGATGTTGATTTGAATCATGTGACGTCCAATCAAATGGTTTTCATTCGGTGCCTTAGAATTCCGCTCCGATAGACTTTGGTTTCTGGACTCTCTGGGTTCTTCTGATGAATGAATAATGGATATAGAAAGCTTCTCATGTCCACTGAATAGCCGAGACAGTTCAGTTGATGCTTCAGTTCGTTTAAGTGATTCATCTGTGTGTCAAACGATTTACCGTCATTCTCAAAAGTGTTTAGTTAAGCTGTTCTTAACCCGACCGGACCCTTCTCTGTGCTGAAGATTCCTCTAAGGAGTAGACCCGATTCTCTGAGAATCCCGCTTACTCCCGCAGCTTGTGCCAATCGGCAATCTGACGGCGCGGTGAGTTGCACACCTCCTTCCAGTGGTTCAGTGCCGACCCGTTGCTGCGCGGTCCGCCCAGCTCCAGGCGTCCGATCACCTCGTTCTTGGTGACCCGGTCCCAGTCCAGCAGCATCAGCTCGAGCGAAACGCCGTCCAGCGAGGCCCCGGCACCCTCGGTGGTCGGAATGTCGAACGCGAAGCTCTCGTTGAACACCGGGCTGAGCGTTCGCTTCTTGACGTGCGTTTTCTTCTTCGCGATCCGCTGACCGTTGTAGAGCAGGTAGATCTTCACGTACGGGTCGGCCAGTCCGGTCACGTCCATGCGGGGTAGATTGCGTGCCTTCAGCAGCACCACGGTCAGGCGGGCAGCAGCCGGTTGCCAGCAGAGCGAAATCAACAGCTCACCGCGACCCTGCGCACGGATCTTCAGGCTCCGGGGTTGGATCTCGCGGCTCAGTGCCACCTGCTGGTTCTCGATCTGCTGTAGGTCGATGCCGCTCAGTGGGCACACTACCTCGCCAATGACGTCGTCCCGGCTGTAGCGGTCGAAGCTCAGTACCACAAAGTGCAGCGACATTCCGGCCAGTTCGGTCAGCGTGAGCCCGTAGAAGGTGAAGTCCTCATCGTACACCGGATTGCGGGTGTTGCGCAAAACCCTGCGAATTCAGACGAACAAACAGATAAAGGATGAGCATTTAACCATTTCGTATACCACCCGAAAAAAAGAGCACCCATTCCAAAGGTTCCGTTGCCCTTGGCAAAGCTTCCGGATACCGAAGACAGAAGTATTTATTTTTGGAACACATCCTCCCATTCGCACTGGAAATGTCCAAACTGAACGGGGAAAAAAGAATGAATATCCTTCGTTCCACCGCAAACCAGCATCGCCGACTAAGTGGATTACTTTTCAATTCCAGCACCGTCGTTTCCTGCCGAGGCCGGAAAAAAAGTTTCCCCATTTTTAGCTATATTTAACGCCACAGCTGTTTCCATTTCCACGCCATTTTATCTCCGGCTGGCGAAACATGGTGTGCCCAATGTTCATCGCTCGTGTGCCTTCTGACAACAACAGAGCGTCATTTGCTGACCTTCAGGTTGATGGAGGGTTGTGTTTTGTTTTCCCCCATCTTTTCCTCCCCATTCAGATTTCGCCCCATGAAACGCTTGAGGTTCGGGTGGTTGGAAAAGTTGGTCATTAATATCGCGCCCGTTTTTCCTTTCTTTTATTTCACAATATTTGGTGCTCTTGGGAAACTTACCTTGTTTTCACCTTATGCTGCTTGTCGGGCAGCAGCTGCAGCTTCACGTACGGATCGGTGGCCGTTTGCTTCCCGTTCGCACTGCCATTGCAGAGCGTTCCGGCCGGCATGGGGGACAGCTCGGCCGCCTCAGAGTTGTGGTTCTTTCCCGGCAGTCCACGACAGCGAACAACCGACACGACCAGCGCACTCCGATCGGCCAGGAAGCGTAGCTTGAACACGATCGTACCCAGCTTGCCGTGCTCGGTGCCATCGCCGTTCAGCTCGGCCGTCACCGGATCGCCCATCTCCGACACATCCGGCGATTTCGGTTCCAGCTGGGCGTTCTTCGGGATGAGCTCGTTCTCCTCGGTGTACTTGGTCGGTGGGACGACGCTCGTCGTGGTGGTCGTAACCACCGTCGCCTGCTCGGTCGGGGACTGTGCCGGCAGGTGGCCCGGTAGTGGCTTAACGCTCGTCGGCGACGGAGACTTCTTGAGGTACTGCGGCGGTTGGCCACTCGGCGAGCGGACCGCCTTCGGAGGGCGCGGCGGCTGGAAGGGCAGCGAGGACGCCTCGTGGTTGGTCTTCTTGTTCTGCCGCCGGAAACGACGGGCGCAGAAGCACGCCGTCACGGCCAGTATGGCGGCCGCCGTCAGGCCCAGCACGGCCGGCACAACTGAAATGAGCACAACATAATCTGAACGAACGCGACCGGATGACTAATGACGTACTCTCTACGCCCTGGCGGGGGTGGCTGAAGCAAACGGAAAACGGAAACGGCGACGACCGCTAGCAAACTTCACGGCCTCTTTATGCCACTTCGCCCGGGGGTGGCGTCGGTCGCTTATGTAGGCTTTGAAGATCGTAAAATTTGCGACTAAAAGCCCACAAGTACCATAAAGCCGTGCGGTGACCAATTCATTTCGCATTTGCGGCCACTTTGCCGGGGCACGGTAACGATTTGTGAGCTCCATTGTTCAAAACCCCGGGAAGCCGTGACGATTCCGGGGATAAGGTTAGATTACGAGATCCTTAAATGATATGCGCGGTGGGCAATAAAATTACACCTCACGTGGTTCGCCCTCGGCGCTTGTTCCGTATTTGCAAGAGGTAATGTTTCATAAGAGGACTGTTTAAGGTAGGGGTTTGAAGAGAGTAGAATGAACTCATTGAAATTGTTAAACACAAAACCGAAAAGAGGAAATGTTTCCCAAGGGGACTACTTTTTGAAATGGCTTTAGGAGAAAAGGATATGAATCTAGTGAAACAAATACCATATTTCAAAGGAAAACAGTTACACAGTGTTGGTATCTTGTACCTTTGTATATTGAAAATGATTTTATATTTCATTCCTTCAGGTCAAAATGAAGCTTTTCGTTACTTTCATTTTATGTATTTTTCCATAAAATTTGTACTCACTTACATTTCGATTCAAATCGCGGAAAATGAGAAAGCCATGCAAATGCGTAGCCGGCATCATGTTGTGTAAAATATTTGCAAATATTTTACCCTCCCTTTTTCGCTGGTCAATATTAACCCCGCCACGCCTCGCTAACGACGCCCACAGGGTTTGTTATTTCACGGTAGCTTGGCTTTTTGATTACGCAAACCCGGTAGCTTTCCTTATTGTCCTGGCCACGGACTGTTTTTCCCGATAAAGAACCCAACGCTTGTAACACTCAGCAAGCACGATGAGCGGATTCCTTCCGAAGGATGTAATCAATTTGCAATCTGGATATCTACCACTTGCAATCTTTCAAACATCCCGCCTCTCCTTTCCCAAAAACAATTTACATTTCAACAAACGCAACTCCAATTGCAATACAAACATATTTTTACGATTCGCTTCGTACGCGCCCACGATCGATGTATTTTCGTCCGACTATAATTCTGCCCTTTTGGGGTTCGAAATAATGAACAACACTCAAACCACACATATTCAAACACATCAGCATAGAGGGACCACCTTTGCATTACATTTTCACGCCACGAGGGGCACTAAAAATGCGTAAAGCACATTTTCCAACCAGCAAAACCGACGGGAGTCGTTCCGACAAAAAGTCTCTTCCACGAGGGTGCAAAAAAAGCAAATATAAGATCAAAAACCATATGCGAACGCCGGTGGAAAGCTCATTCCAGACTCCCAACACCGAATGTGGTTCAGAAAATGTGGTGCGCCGTACAGAAATGTTCCCAAACCTCCCGACCACGATATCGGAGCTTATTAAATATTGACACATCTAATATGGGCAGGTGAACAACAAAATAAAGTAACAAAATAGTGCTTTAAGATAAGTAAAAACTGTGAAGTAGATGTGATAGTACTTAAATAACTTGATATTATTTCCTACGTTCGTTTAATTAAATGGACATATTTAAACTGGTTAGGCAACACTGAACCGTGAAAGTCGCTGAAAAAAGGAACATCATGTAAAATTTAAGAAATCGATCGTAGAAAGCAAAATTCTCTACCCAAAACTATTGTGCTAAGAAGCAGCAGAGAAATTGAAGCATCATCTTAGCATCTTTCAATGAAGAAGTTGGTGATACAACTATACAAATCTTGTAAAAAAAAGGCTCTTACATTATTCATGTTCACCAAAACTATCTCCCTTCCCGAACCCACAACTTTCGGAGTAGAATTCAACCGAACGTTCCTGATGCTTCCATGTGGGTCCATGTTGGGTTTGTGAAGGCGTGGAAAATGTTGTTGGAAATTTGTTCTTACAGCTGCCACCTACCGACTTGACAAGAAACAAATGCTACGACTTTGGTCGAGGTAAGAACCAACACAAATACCAAGAGAGAGGTCTTTCATTGGGAATTTTGCGTCGTCCACAGGAAAGCTCCAAACAAATCCACTGTTACAGCATTAATTAGATTATTGGTGGCCATGCTGCTCTTTATTGTATCGCTCCAAGAGGCCCTGTATTCATGGTACGAATGAAAATAAGGTGCGCTTAGTTTTGCTTTCAAAATCCAAATCAACGCTGTTCTATGGAATGCCTGATATCGTGGGTTGAATAAACGTAAATAATAATCTTGGTTGAATTAAATATGACGAAAAGTAAATCGTTTCACGGGCACACTATTTGTTAGTCGTATTTTGTTCAGTGATGCTTGAAATTCGACTAACAACAAATATTGCTCTGTAATCGCAAGTTGTCCATTTGTGGTTATTATGGTTAGTTTCATGGAAAACATAATTTAATCTGTGTACCGTACAATTTGCGATGTATCGAAAGTTTTCTAACTTGTACATTCATAAATGTCCTACTCTTACTAGAACTAATTTCAAACCACGAAAAACATTAATTTATTAAAAATTTAATTTATTTAAAAAACTACTTAAACAAATCAATTCTCCTACGTATGTCAACATCTTAGAATTTTTTAATTTAAGCATTTTTGAAAAATATTATATTAAATACACCTTTAAGCGTGTTTTTACCGAAGCATCCTTCTTTCATACTATAATTATGATTGATTTCTCCATACGACACGAGAGCACAAGTTATTTGAACTTCTTGTTCAACAATTCATTTCAACTTTCCGGTTATAAGGATCCACTTAGGATATGATTGTATTTGCAATTTTACATAAAAAGGTCTCTTTCTTAACAGTCGTTTGCTTAGAACGTCGTTCAATTC